>JAQGAA010003480.1:0-10819 GCA_034696425.1 Isotoma viridis
TACATGTTACAATGAGATAGCTTTTCCTAGACAGTAAAAAATCACAATTCCTTGAATTGAAGTACGTACAAGAGAAAGTTTATCTTTTTTTCAGAAAATCCTTCATCCAATAATTTCTTTCCTTTTGCGTGACATTATTTGGACCTGAATGAAGATAGAAGAAAAGTTAAATTTAAGTAAGTAGACAGAACAGTCCAATCTGTCAGATAGTGAGATTGTGAGATCTAGAAACCAGAAAAATACTTAGGTACTATCTCCTCCCACATATGCGACGAAATCGATTTTACAATATTGATTTACAAGAATAGTTGTCACTACTGCTTGGCAAAACTGTAAATTCAGTAACAAATGTTGAATACTCTTTTACAACAAACAAAAATCTATTTGCCCCAACCTGATAATGCTTTATTCCCCTCTGATAAGTTGTTTAGCAAGCTATATAACGATTACATCCAAAAAAAATCGCCTTCGGTAGATTTTGTAATAATATATATCATTCGTTAATCTAAACATTAGAATGTAATAATGAGAAATAGCAAATTAAGACTTATGAAATCATATGAACGGTAATAGGCATATACTGCAGTCATTTTATTAAGGAAGGCATATTTTGAAATGTATTACAGTCCAAAGCTTAAATCCTCTGAACTTTAACGATCTGTAAAATATGCTTTCTTTTATTTATTCATGCGTTGCTGACCCACCTGCCCGTTCAGTTGGACAATGCGTTCAACAAATATAAAGTATTTTACCACTTTATAAATTATAATTCTTAATTTTAATTTTCAACACTAAAAAACCTTAAAACCCGTACATTTCTGTCATCTCACATCTTAATATTTTCCACTAAGGGTTTTTAATGCAAGTTGAAGATTAAAGAAAAAACTGCTGAAGGCTAACGCTCCAGTTATCGGGTCCTTGGTTTAGAAAAAAATTGCACTCCCAAGAACCACATAGTACTTATACTAAAGAAAATAAACAAAAAAAACCTATAAAAAAGTTAATGCTAAAAGAATTTCCGGACATATCAAATGCATTCAAGTGAAAGTGCTTGCATAGATGCCTAAAGGATAAAATATGTGTCAAGTCCTAATACAGATTCAAAGTTGTTACTTCTGAAGCTACACATATTATTATGCCTGATGCATGCATGCACGTGCACATACTGTAAGGAACATTTAGAAAAGGCTGAAAGTTGAAATAAGGTTAGACTTTTGGATGCACTACTGGATTGCACTCTCCTATCTAAAGACTCAAATGGTAATGTAATAATACAAGGAATCGATAAAGATAGACAATTCCTTCCAGCTGTGAAACACCATGCTCCACATTTCTAGATTCAAATTCCACCAAAAAGTAAGAAAACTCACCTAGATATTCTAACCCATATAAAACAAGTTACATTCACATTCAAAATATTATTATTTCATTGACTCAAAGCCTAACACTTTAGAGGACAGAGCTGAAAATTCCAAATTCCGACCAGGAGTTGTTTCTCACTTTCCTTGTGCAATACCATTATACATTGGAGCAACTCAGCATGAAACCTTCCTAGTATCCCATCACAACATTGCACCGGCCAGGAAGGATTTTTATCTTTCAAAAAATACCAAAAGCGCACAAAGACGTTTGGAAAAGTTATATATGCTAACTCAATAGTACTTTTACATGCTAGTTTAAGTTGTGTTTTTTATCCGAACCCATCATTTTGAAATGGTCCTTTCCTTACTTGTAAGGTTCAATGGTTTCAAAAAAATCTTTAAGACGGAGGCACACAAATCTCTCAATCTAATCTTTTCTGTGACTTATGAATGATCTTATTTATATTATGAAGAACAGAATGGTACAATAAAATGTCATAGAACCTACAACAGAGCAGTTTGTTGCAACGGTTTACTAAGCCATTAGTCAGTAAGTAGCTTTATTCACACAAGCAAAAATAATATGTCCACGTTCCACATGGGCATTCCTCGTGTTCCTAATTCCAACCCTAAATAAAAGCCCATAGCAGCATATGAAAGTAGACCCACTTATTCAAGCCTAAGGACAAATGCGGAAGAAAAAAAGCAAAAGAAAAGGATTGATTTAACTTGTTGCATTTTTTTCTCTTTTTGTTCACAGGGTTGCTGAGTGCCAGTTGCAGTAGCAGTGGTAGCAACGGTGCCAGTACCGGTAATAATGGTGGGCCAGCACAACAAGCGGATTCTCATGTTTACTTTGGCGAAGGCGTAAATAATAATAATTATAACAACATCAACAATCCTGCTTCATCTTCATATTACTCCTCCGCTAGCCTTCAAGATTTCGACTCGTCCAATAATAATCCTCCAACCTCTGACACAGAGTCAAGGTAATTAAATCCCCTTTAAACATTTATTATGCATGGCCTTGACACGCTTTTATACACACACGTAAGCTATGAGATGACAAGGGAAAAACGTAAAAAGCAGGTGAGAATTGAAGATAAAAAAAATCTGCATGAGGATTTTAGTTTTACGTAGATAAATAATGACAAAATCGTTAGGATGATCATCCCAGCCTGCAGCAATTCCAACAAGGTACTTTAAGTTGAGCCCTAGGGAGATTCCCGTCTAGTGCTTTCACTTTCGCCGTTTTCACTCATCCAGATTTGTACAAGAACTCATTGTGAAGGAGACAGGTGTAATGGCACTTTTATGATGTGGACTTTTAAAACGACGGCTTCAATTCCAAGCTTTCCCTTAGGTACTGGGTGTTCCAGTAAAAGCAGTTGCCATTGTAACTGGGACTGGGACACGTACGCTTCTACTACAACCCACGCTTAAACTTCGTATTTTTATTATATTATGTCATTCCCTATAATGAAGAAGGTCAAAGTAAATGTACTAAGCATTTTATATAACCCTGACTTAATTCACCACTCTCGTATGTTATAAGGTGTAGGTGTAGATGAGTAAAGGATGACAGTGTAAAAAGACGAAATCATAAGTTGCATAATAAGATAGAGAAGGAACTCAAACGAATATCAAATCCAAACATCAAAAGTTTTAAAAGTGTTTTTCTACTTATGATGAGTCTCAGTTTGTGTCTACTGTGTCTTCTGGTAAGTTGACTCAAGGCTGCTGCTAGTTGTAAGGAGAATGAGAGAAAGGAAGGCGATGCATGGGTTCCTTCCACTCCACCAAGATGGATGATTATTTTTCTTACTAGAGAGCAAAAATTATATAAAAATTGAAAAAGTGGATGAAAATTTTATCTCTGGGGAACTCACTCATCATCATCAAAAAGAAACTACAGATTCTTTTTAGTAAAAAATAAACTACTGTGTAGAGTGATGCTGCTGGTGCAAGCAACCAACTAAATTTAACCCAAGTACCTATAATATGATGATAAAAATAAAATGCCTACCTAACAGCAGCATCTTCTTCTATTTACTTTCTCTTCTTTAGACTCTAAGGTATTAATTACACAGCAGTGGGGCAGTAAACCTTGCAAATCTACATGTAGCGTACCTTACTTACCGAGTCAGTGTTTGCTTAAAAGAGGCTTTATACTTTTAAAATACAATTTCCTGTGTTTTCATGCTCTGCCTGTCACCTTTCAAAGACAAGGGAAGAAACCAGGTCAGTTAGCATTTTGGAACAGTCCTTTCGTTACTTCATTTCTCTCATTGGAAATGAATTAAAATCCACTAAAAGATGTTTTTAGAGATAAGGATTTAGGCGATGAAGCTAAAAAAATTTTGTTAAAGAGACTCAAAACAATTTTTGGTTTAAATTTAAAAGAAAAATTTGCTAAAATTGCTAGCATTTTATAAATGAAATTTATATTTTACGAGTTACAGATCCATTTTTTTAAATTTTAAGAAGTCAAATTACAATACGACTTTGAAAAGTGTTGTCACAAGATCATAAAAAACATTTCTCAAGAGCAAAACAACCTTTTGCTGTAAAATCAGTCTCATTGTTTTTAGACTTGAGAGAGACTTTTTATGTGCTCTTGTTGCTTTCTTTTTCCCCTTAGAATAATAGAAAGATGTAGAGCAGAGAGATGTTCGAGACTCTTGTGTTGTTTTCACAGTGCAGTGATGAGATAGCCAGACATAAGAGGTCCACAGGCCGAACGCCTCTTAAGCTCAGGGAGTTACTTGCACCCTTGTTGCTAGAAAGTAGACATAATCCTTGACCCTAATCTAAAGATTAATTGCTTTCAGCATTAATGTACATGCTAGCCTAGTACAACTAGAAATACTAGGGGGTGTCATAAAATACTTTGGCTATTGCGTTTACACACACTCCAAGTAAGTAAAATCAGCATGAGGAGTTAGACTCGGATCAA
Organism: Isotoma viridis; assembly: GCA_034696425.1. Lineage (NCBI taxonomy): Eukaryota > Metazoa > Arthropoda > Collembola > Entomobryomorpha > Isotomidae > Isotoma > Isotoma viridis. The sequence continues at coordinate 4,318 of JAQGAA010003480.1, forward strand.
AGTTGCCTTTACGATCTAACATGGGTGATAACGTGTTGAGAAAGCACACTTTCCTGATTTTCAAAACATTCCCTCGAGCAATTAACACACAGCTTGTGCTATAAAATAATCCCTTTGTATTGTCCATGAAACACTAGTTTCACTATTTCAGTTAATTTAGTCTATTGATAGGTTTTAATTTCTAGAGACTTTTTCAAGCACCTATAGTTAGACCTTACACGAAAATTTCAGACTGTTTTTTACACCACATTTTAAGTTCTATTTCTTCTTACTGTAGGAATTTCATTGGAAGCATATACAAAGGGAAAAGAAACAGTTGTTACACGTTATTTGTAAAAGGTACTTTAGACTTAGTTGTTTATGCAGTGCATAGAACGTGTGGACGGAATCACTAACCCAGAAGAATAACACTCTTTACTGATGTGAGCAGATGAGGGTGGCATACTTGATAATAGTTAGTATTTGGTGGTGGTGAAAGTGGCTTCATGTTATTGTTATGTTTCATCACATTCACTTTCACCAGCAGGACTATCTTCTATACATGTGTTGAGTATGTATGGATGGGCTCTAAAGTCTATAATAATTTCCTCAAGTGCTTCGTCTTTAAACCTTATTTTATGTGTGTACATCCCACTCATTTCTACACTTACTAGTACACTTACTACTGCTACTGGTTAAGAGAGGTTCAAGTTGAAGTTATGTAGTTATGTGATGTTTTTGTAAATGTGTAGTTATGAGATGATGATAGCCCGTGGTGATGCAGTAGAGAGTGTATTACTGCCTATTTCGGAGCTACAGTTACGGTTGGAAGGGTTACGAGTACTTTGGTACTTCAAGGCACTGCAGAACATCTAATAATATCGCGTCATATTAATCACTCTCCCTTCAGGGAACAAGCAAGCAGCAGGGTTAATAAATCTTCATTTTGTTATGGTGCACGCACTGTTGGACTTATCCCATGATATGGGTCATGTAAGGTCGTGTCAACACGTTGTCTTCTAATCAAATATTTCATGAAATCCTGTGCACGCATTAAAGAAATGGCATTTGGACAAACTGTTCTTATTTTCATATCCATGTGTCATCGAAATAGAGGCTAGAATAGCGAATATCTTTTTAATCTTATTGTGTAATAAATAAAGAATTGACTTTAAGACATTTATAAGATATTTTGACAGTTATGTCTTCAATTTTTGTATTCGTCTCTTTTTGCTTATGTTCTTGTCAAAGGAAATAGGGATGGGATGGGGCGTTTTTGACGATGTTATTGATACGACTGAGTGATGTTTTGTGGTTGGTTTCTTTCATGTCCTGTTATGTTATAACTGACAGTACAACTTTTCTGACATTAAAATTGTGATTTAAGAAATGAGAAGGGGGCGGGATGTCACAATGTAGCTTTGTGCATGTGAGCCAATGATATGCTTGTCTAGTTGAAAACTTATTTAAGTTCAGTTATTTCGACAATGGTATTCTCTTGAATCTTTACAAAACGCAATATGAGTGAGTTTGAGAATCTCAGAAGGTTGTTTTGAAGGTTACTTCTACTTAGCTTTCTATTACTCCAAATTCTAATAACATCCCTTAAGTTAAAGTTACTTACTTATACCATCCTAGTAAAAATTATACTAGTGAGAGCGTTGCGGAATGTTTTTTGCAAATGCTAGCCTAAACGACGATAAAATCTAATGGATTCAACCGTTGATTCACAGTACCACACTCATGCATTCATGGCAGAGCTACTAACAGCGAAAGTGTCTGTCTTAATTAATCGGATGATGAGATTAATAATATCTCGTACTAATACACTTGTTTTACTCCACTATCTGCGTGCAATTATTAATTAAATATTCCTTTGTTGTACAGGGGCGAAGAGTGCAAAAACGGTTGGTGTGGGGAAGACGGAAGTTGCATATGCAATCCATGCTGGAGTGGTCCTACATGCCAGGAGTATGGTAAGTGGCAGCGATGATTGATTTACTCTCTTCCTTTTAACACCACCGACCTCCGATGTGTTACTTTATTATTAATTATTGGCCCTGTCTGTATGTTCACTGTCGAGTCTCCTTATATAGTCTCTCCCTTTTATGTTTATACATTCCTTATGATATGTGGCAAGCTGCAAAGACTTTATAATCATCATCTGCACATCATTATAATGAATACAAAAGATTAGTCTATGAAATGTAAAATATTAATATACTAATCTCAACACATAGCTAAGTGTCAAACCGAAGCGATCTATTCAGATGAGTCTTGATAGTTCAATGATGATGAAATAATGATTCAGTGTGTACTTATTGGAGATTCTGCGTTGAAAGCATCTATAGTAAAACGTGTAAATATCTCCTTGTCCTTATAACACAATGAAAATGAGATAGCAATCCGCCTCACTTATTTATGTTAACAGATTTCCAGACGAGTTTTCATTTTTCAAGGGCTTTTTAAAATAAAAAATCTAATTTCCTATTTTTACTAAAAATGGGGAGATTTCTTCTTTTACTAAAAGAGATTGCAGATAATAAGGCACATTTTAAAGTCCAAAAACAGTCAAAGTAATAAAAACACACTGCTAACAACCCTGTTCACCCTCCAGACCTAAGGCCTTTTTATAATAACTGTATATTCATTTCTTAATTGAAAATGTTTCTTTTCTTTGTATTTCAAAATAAATTGCTTGGCAAATCTAAGTAAAGGTCACAGTGTCACAAAAGTCTAATAAAAACCTAAAAAAATACCTACAACATTACTCACTTTAGTATGCTAGGAACTATATAATATGAGAAATAAACTTGTTTCATTTTCCAAAAAAATAACTTACGTATATTCTTTTAATTACATATTTTTCAATCCTAGTTTTAAGCACGTTATTTTTGTCATGATTGTCATCAAACGAAACGCATGGATGACCCTGAAACATAAAATTGAAAGATATGCTTGGAATGATAAATACATAAGTATAATAATAAATAAGTACTCAAGGAAAATGATATTTCCTTCCCTTTCAGAATCCAACATGCCTAGAAAATACTTTTAAATAAAGTAAGACTTATAGATGGCACAATAAATATAGAGTTGAATTCCCTTTTCAATTGTTTCCTTTGTCTATCAATGTCAATATTCCAAGAAGTGGTGCGTAACTAAAGGTTCCAGTCGAATAAGTTGGTCTCCCCACTACTTGTCTTTTATTCTGAGAGTTAACACAAATGTAGATATTTACATTTCATGTGATAGGATAATATTCAGTCTCTCTCTCTATGAACCTAACCAAAACCTTAGAAATTTAAGTGATTTTATAAAGGGGACAAAAGTTTTCAGTTTTAAGAAGCTCTTCCTCATACACTCTGCTTAAAATTCAAGACGATACTCATGATTGGTTGGTCGGTAGTTTTTGATAGTTTTGTAAATTTCCAAGAAAACGAATTACTCCTCGCTTCTTTGATTCTTTAAGATAAACGAGATTGAGTTAGTTATCAAGTAATTCAGTGAAGGGTAAAGAAGCGAGCAAATTAATTAGAACATCATCACTATAGCTCATCCATTCACTTTTCCTTGATGATGATTGAATTATTTTTTCCTGACGTTATCACCACCTCAATCATCTTTATTCTCTAGTCTTTTCCCTTGTAGATAGGTTTTGCCATTTTGTTCCTCTATTAAGTCTTCTTTTAAGTCACTCATTCAATATTTAAATTCAAAGTAGAATTCCTCAAAATCTCCATGTATTACATAACACGTTATAGCATGGAACATGAGTCTTTTCTTTCAGAAGACAAATCTCGTTCGTTGACATTCTGAGATCTGAGCCATCCTAAACGTTCTATTCTGTATGTTACATATCAAAAGGCTATAAATGTATTAATAATTCTAAACGTTGAATAGACTGAGAGTCGTACTTACTTCTTTATATGATGCTATTCATCCACTCCTTACAATAGGTGACAACAAAGAAGTGCAAAGATTTCTCTGTAGAAATACTGATCTGCTGATGTGGCATAATCTATCATTGATAAAGTCTAGTAGAAGCAGCAGCAGGTATCTTGGAAAAACAAGTCTACCTTGTACATGTGCGTCTAGAATAGGCAAGGGTGGACCCAATCTTATGTCAAAGGAATGACTTTCCATACTGAAATTTTCTTGTAGAGTTGGATTTTTGTTTGTGATTAATTTTTTAATACTTGGTGAATGCTCCCAAGACCTTTGACAAAGGAAGTAGGAAGAGAAAGTTAAGAAAAGGAAAGTTCAATGTGAGATAGAATCATCGGTATTTTTTCACTCGTTTTTCATTCTTTCCTTTTAGAAATGAACTCAACTCCCATTTATAAAAAGTTGATGATGATCCGAGCATGGGTGTAATCCAAGATGCTTTTTTACGAAACTTGTTTGCTAGATTTGGAATTAGGATTGTTTTTTCGTTGTTTAGGGTCGTTCACATGTTTCCTTGTATTGTTTGTTATTTTCTGTTTTTTTTCTTATACTTTCACCTTGCCCAAGTAGGTTAGATATGCATGATTTATATAAGAAATACTTACTATTATGTTATGCTCGTGGATGTACAAGGGATGAAATGGGTTTTGCTTGCAGAAAGCATAAAGTATTTAATATATTGAAAAATGAGACTACTGGAGTATTTATTTAGAGAAAGTTAAATGAAAAATGCGTATTGTAGGGAGACACAGGTTTTTACAAACCTAGTTGCATTTCAGAAGATGATGATGATAAATGTTTCCATGCAGTTATTTGATGCACAAAAAGTTCAGTTAAGGTTTCGTCAGTAGATAGCTGTCGTAATTCTGTTCTCTTGCAAAATGCATTAGAGTAAGACATGAAAGTAGACAATGGTAATAAAAATAATAAGGCAGAGGGTGGAAGCCTAAAGGGAAGTAATTAATGATTTTTGCATCAGTCGACAGATTCGCTCCTCGGTTTTTGGCAGAAGAACCATTTTTCATCGTGGATGCCTCTGCCTCTGGATCCGGAGGGTATTCAACATTCCTAGACCCAGCATTCGACCCGACTTACCCCCAATGGCCGCCAATGCCATCTCCTTCTTCATCATCGTCTTCATCATCATCATCATCGTCAGGAACAGTAGCAGGTTTAGAGTTTGCAGATTCAGCGAATTCGTGGGGAACGCTCACGACTACAGCGTTACCAACAGCAACTGCCACAGCAGCAGCATTCTCCTATTCTGTAACAGGAGGAGGAGTTCATGTGTCACAGCAACATCAACCACAACAACAACAAGGTCCATCCCCATTGTTTCGAATCGAGTCGGCTGATGATGACCTAGGCCTTACATGTCAACTAGGTCAAGTTGGTCCAGCAGCCACTTGTCCATGTGCCACACCAAGGTACAAAGTAGTGGGGGCAACAACCACATTCCCAGAGTCACTTTCATCTCCAAAGTCAGAGTTCAACTCGGAGTCCCATCCATCTCCTTCGGACGAGATGTCAAAGGATAATAATCCTTTTGGCAATCCCAATGGCAGTGGTGCTAGCATTTCCACTCCGTCTTCTAGTTCTTCAGAGGGAGACCTTCATCACTTTGAAGACAAGAGAAAGTCATCGTGGGATGAGAAGCCGAGTCGAAACCAGAGTCACGACCACAATAACAATCTCTTTTGGGCGGATGAGGAAACCGGAGATGTGTTTCTTCATGAAGGGTTCAAACTTCAGCCTAGCAAACACTACTTTATCACTCTCCAAGTTTCGGGTGAGTTCAACTCTTCTTTTTCAAAGACTACTTACATTAACACTGCATCCCAAGGACACACTTTTTACTTAAAACACTGAATAAAGTAACCCATCTTCTTCTGATGCCTGAATCATTCCGGGATCAGTATTATTAATGGTGGTGGTGTCCTCGTAATAATACAGTCCTATGTCAACTTAGACAGAATCTAAAAAATATATCCAAACCATTTGACTCCTAGCAAGATTCCAACAAATCACACTACTTTTTCTGTTAAAGTCATCCACATTCCCTATCAATTTTTTGGATAGTAATTTATTTTTTAAGACCTTTTATAATCAGTTAAATCACATTAAGTTAAACACTACTTATCTTTAACGTTATTCAAGCCCTAAATTAAATTTCAAGAAGTTATTCAATCTAGAAAGTAACCATCAGAATCTGAAAGTGATACTCAATTAAGTATCATGTGTACTCTATTTGATATTCTAATGTTGATAGCCCTTCGAGCGAATGACTTAACCAGCCAAATAGGAATAACTATTTGCCAAGGAATAGGAAACATTGATGTCTGCTACATAAAATTAGTTTTTTAAGTAGAATTATACAACATTGTTACGAGAATTGGTTAATTTTGGAGTTATTACGAATTCATTCCTGGGAGTATTGAGAAGTACAATACACAGAATAACATAGAGACTAAACCTTTGTTACTTTTAAACCTCTTTATGTATATCATTGAGATAATTAACACACATGATGAACTGACTTTTAAGCGCTCTATAAAGCAAGTTGATAGCAGCAATA
>JAQGAA010003481.1:0-10817 GCA_034696425.1 Isotoma viridis
CAGTGAAAAAGTTATTTTTCCCTACAGGCTTTCTCTCGTGTCAACTAACCCCAGTTTCGCACGTGGAGAGACTTCTTTATAGCGGCAATAAGAATAATTTGTACTTTACCATATTTCGCCTCTTTTCAATTATTTTTTGGACTGTTTTTTGTGAATTTTAGTAAATTTAATTAATTTACTATTTTTGTTATTTTTGAGAAGCCAGATAGAAAAGGATTTTGGTCACAAGAAGGAACTCAGGAAAGAGACGGACCAGTAGTACCTAGTTAGTAGCGGACGAGCATCAAAAAAGCTGAAAAAGTTGTTAGTAATTTTAGTTTTTTTTCAATTTTTCAGCACACTTTGTTTTTTAATATGTAACAAACATTTGTATACTTGTTGATGTCATTGAATGTATTGTTATTGTGTATTGTTGATTGTTAGTACAGCTACCTTGGTACAACATATAAGAACAAGCTACTGCTACTACAACTCAAAAAAGGTTGACGAATAAAACACCAAATTCTTGACAGAAATTACAGATAGATTGAACGATGGCCTTGATTCCGATAACAGCGTCAGAGCTGGAGCTAAAACTATTAAAGGGTGCACCGGTGCTCACAAAACTCAAAGAGATAATCGAATTTAATGAAACCAATGCTCGAGAGTACCTTCTTCAAGAATATGATAAAGACGGAGCAAATGATCGAATTCTTGTGCTAGCTTACATGATTTATGACTCTATTAAGAATAATCAGGCGTCTTGGCTTGATGAAGCAGGTGTTTCTTATGAGGATAGGTAAGTTCAACAAAGTTGGTCAAATTTAATACTTCGCTATGTATGGGCAAAGTCTTTAAATTGATTTTCAAGTTCCAATATTAAAACTTACGAACATTTTTTTCTGCAGCTTAGATATCATTCTCCTACTCTCCACAAAGTTATTGAAGCTTTTTGTACAACTAAATTCAACTGGTCCAGCAATCAAGTTTGGAGAGAATTGTCCTATTAGTATGTCTACTAGGTCAGTCTATGAAGCGCTGGATGTAAAATCAGATCTAGAATTGGATGGGTTTGAAATTTCCGAACACACTGTACTACCTCAGTTGCTAATTGTTGCTCAGGAGTTAATGAGAAGTCATTCTGGCACTCCAGAAGTTTGGATCGGGCGTCTGTTTGGGTGGTGGTGTATTCGGGCGTTTTTTCTTCACCAGAAGATTTTGGAAGGGAGAAGTTTAACTCTTTCATCTTGCATTGGTGCAGCTGCTGCAGCGATTCAAACTCAGTTTGATGTGTTTGAAGATGATAAGGATTTGAAAACGCTATGGTTTTGTGAATTGTGTGATATTCATTTGTACTATTATGACCTTGTTTCTGCAAAAGCATGCTTAGCCAACGCTGGAGAGTCTTGTGGAGTGCAGTTTTATACTACAGGTTTGTATATAAGTTCTTTGCGTGAAATTCAAAGTGTAATAGCTTATTAGCTTATTTACGTTTAATAAAGAAACTTATCAAACCTTATTACCTTATAGGAGCCCTAGGAAAAAGGACTAAATTTCAACATAAGGACTTAGCCCAGTTGATAGTTCGGGCTAAGGTCGATGAAGATGGTTCGGCAGTTGATAATAACACAGCTTATTTGGACGAATTTAAGAACAGCCGTTCTTTAGTGGTTAGTTTCAAACTTTAATTTATAGTGAATTATCGTTTCTCTTGTGTTATTTTTTTAATTTTGACTGGCTGGACAGAATGTTCTTCTAGACGATGATACTCGGCTTGAAAAGTTGAGCCTGAAAGATGATGAGAATAAACCTGGGGCTAGAACTTTAACGACCATCCAACAAGTTTTATTAGTTTCTGAGTTGTAAGTTGATGTTTATTGCGGATTCTTAAGTAGGGTGCAGATGACCCATTAAGAATTTATCTAATAAATGAATGCTTTTTATTTATTAGGAATTACGTAAAGAAGTCTCAGCCAAAAGATGAACTTATAAAAGAAGGGATTTTAGCCTATGTTCAGGTAAGCTAATCTAATCTTATGGCTGCGTCCTCGTACTGTTTTTACTTTTTTTCAAGTTAATGTTTTATGATAATTAAAATTATTTTGCAGAGCCTTGTAGAAGAACCAAAGCTATGGAATGCTTTGATGGTTGCTCTGATGCACAGATCTATAGTAGAAACAGATCATTTTCGAACAGTAGAAAGGTCAATGATGCAATTTGAGGTGATTTTGTCTCGTTAAGTTTTCCTTAAAATAAAATCATTATATGGGTGGAATAATAATAAAGCTTTATGAATTTATTTAGAACATTCAAAAAGCAGTCGCAGATACGTCACCGTCATTCAACGCAAGATACCAATTTTATCATGCTACGTCGATGCCGTTGACTTGGGAGATTCAGGTAAGGAAAGTCTACTTTTATTCGTTTATGTAAGAAAGCATAATTACCATTTTTGTAAAATAGATCGCATTGGGAGATGTTCTACTATCGCTTGGTCATGTTAAAAGTGCTCTTGACATTTATCTGAAACTAAACTTGTGGGAAAATGTAATAGTATGCTACTCATTGCTAGAATTGCGGCACAAGGTATTCCGTTATTTATGAATTTTAAATTAAAAATTAGAGTGAAGAGGGAATACTGATTTTACTAATTCTGGAACTTTCACGATTTAGGCAGCAGAAACTATTCAAAAGCAGATTACAAAATGTGGGGAGTCACCGAAACTGCTTGTATACTTGGGTGATGCAACCAGTGACCTGACATGTTACGATAAAGCCTGGGCTTTGTCAAATGAAAAAAATTTCTTATCTCGTCAACGCCTTGGAGTTTACTGGTTTAAAAAACAAGATGTAAGTCTGAAAGATTTAACTCAACAAAAGTCACAGTACAGCTTAATCTGTATAAACCTGTTTGTAATTACAATCGTTTGATAAATTCCAGTACGCAAAAGCTATTCCATACTTGCAAAAAGCAGTTGAGCTTAATCCTTTGGAACACCCAGTGTGGGTAAGATTGGGCTACGCAGCGTTGCAAATTGAAAATTGGGAACTTGCAGCCAAAGCCTATACACATGCAAACAGTTTAGATGATGAGGTAAATAATAATAATAATACCGGTAATGTAGTTATATTTGTTATCATCTGCCTTAAATTAGTATCTATTTGTCAATTGGTTTTGTATTCCAACAGAGTTTTGAAAATTGGAATAATCTTGCAAACGCGACTTTGAAGCTTGGAAATAAGGATCAAGCTCTGAGAGCTTTGAAGCAAGCAACAAAGTGTAATCACGATGAATGGAAAGTCTGGGAGAACTTAATGCTCGTTGCACTGCAGTGCTACGATATAGAATGGACAGTTATGGCAGTTAACAGATTGATGGATATTAAGGGAGCATATGCTGACGAAACGGTATTCCGGCTTCTTGTGGACCTAGTTAGTGATGATAACTGGGATAAGACAGGTGACTCAAGTGCTAGATCCAAGGATTCTGTTCTTAAGTTGTTTGGAAGAGTAACATCTAAGGTTAGAAATTGTACTTTAAAATATGAATAGCACATACCTAATGTATGCGATTTACAGTGTTCACTAAAATTGATTTTTGAATTTTTGGCTGAAAACAGGTTACTACAAATGCCGATGTCTGGCAAAGTTACTCAACGCTTTTACATAGAATAGTTACCAGTAGTAGTAGCAGTAAGGAGGACCTTACTGACGAATCTTTGACAGACAAATGGCATAAACTAATACAATATCAACAGAAAGCAGTGAGATGTCATATTCAAACTAAGAATTGGGATAAGCTACCCAAGATCACCGAACAGGTCGTAAAATCTGTTAACATCTTATGTTCAAGTAAGTTCAAACTTGTTCCTATAACTCTAATTAAAGTTCTTCTCACATTCTCCATAAGATACACTATTTAATAACTCCATTTTTTGTATTAGAAACTGGAGAGTTTTTGAATACATTTCCAAACAACCCAGCACGTCAAGACTTTAAAGTTCAAGCTGAATTCCTCCATAAACAAGTTTTGAATGTAATCAACAAAAATCTTAAAGAAGTTCCTGATCCTACTGTATACATTGAGTTTTCTAAGAGTTTGCAACAAGGGTCCAATTCTTTATCCGGTGTCTCTGAAACCCAATAATAACTCTTGACAAACAATAATCCTGTTTTTTATTTTTTAAATTAAAAATTTTGACAAAATCTTTTTAAAAAGTGGATTTGACTGACTTTCACTGTGTATGGGAAAGATGTTCTAAATTGTGACATTTTCTTTGTATTTTTTTCCTATCATAGTTTCCAATAAAAACAATGTTTTGAACGCTATGCTATATTTAAGTGCTTTCTAAAATTATTATATTATTTACTGCTCAACAATCTCTAATTATAATTCAAGCAAACAATTTTTTGCAAATTGGCCATTGTTCATGTTTTGATTTTTAATTAAAACAATTGAAATTGCAACGAAGAAAGTTTGAGGTGTTTGAGTTTAAGTTAACTGATGATAACTTGGCACTCATAGAAATGGTATGATAAGTATGACGTGGCGGTATTTCATATTTTTGAAAAAAGCACGTTTTGTTTATGTCTCGTACTTTGATTATAAATTTTTCACATTTTTTGCTTAATTTAATTCCAGTTGATTATTGACATTTGACCTAACAACATTTGAAGGTCATTAGTGACTGTATTCTTTAGTGTGACACTGTCAACTGTTTAAAACACTGTATTGATATTTGGAAGGTGTTCGACTCGACGTGAGTTTATTCTTCTGGCTTGCGCCTGCTGTGTGTGCTGCTGCCTCAAAAACTTAAAATTTGAAATTTGGAAACTATTATTTTGACAGAATAAAATGGAAGCTAAAGTTGAATACATTTCTGCTGCATGCAACAGAACTTACAACTGCATGGATTTAGCAGACACATTTGTCTTATTCGGGGCAAATAGGGCTCTTGCTGTGTACAATCTTCAGGTAGGTCATAAGGTCACACAACTAACGTTACAGGTAAAAGGTTTAAGATATTAAAGTTTGTTAAATAATTTTTGAATTGAATGTTACAGGAAGAAAAAGTTGAGAAAACTTTTGTAGCTCATACAGGCCGGATTAACTGTGTGCGATTTGTGAAAAACACGTAATCTTTTAAAATTAATAAATTTTTTATAATTGCTTACATTTGAAATTAAAGTTGCTTTCTTGTGTACTATATATTTTTGGAGCTAATAATTCTAATTCTACTATTTTTTGTTGAATACAGGAAAAATAAATACGAATATGCCGTAACATCCTGTTCCGGTGGTGGCTTGATTCTATGGAAGTGTGATACAAGTAAAGATAAAAGTTCCAAAGTTACTTATAGTCCTCAAGCTATTCAGGAAACGAAGGAGATTTCTATAACCGTTTGTGATGGAGTTCAAAGGAATGATGGGACCTTTGTTGTAGGATGTATTACATCAGAGTCTCAAATTGTTGTTTATACCATTGACACTAAAGGTGATAAATTGTGTGGTCTTAGCTCTTAACTTTCGCTTTCAATCTTCCAGTCGACGCTGAGTGCATTATTGCTAAACTAACATTTCGAATGCATGTCCTTTTTAGGTTCAAGTATGGAACGTGTACAAGAAATTTTCCTGAAGAGATCCCTCGCATTGGACTTAGTTTTTCACTCATTTTCATCTGATAGTATTGCTTTAGCTGTTGGGATGGACTCAGGTGCTGTTGTCCTGTATGACCTAAATAATCTTACCACCAATGAAATACCTAATAGTTTACTTGCTCCTGTAACAACCCTGAGCAAACATGAAGACTGGGTTAGATGTGTGAATTTCGTTACACTAGGTCAGTACTCGGTATTCCCCAAAATATTAATATTTCTAAAAAGAAATACACTCTTTGCATTTTGTATTTTAAAATTGTTGCAGAGAATGGAGACACGCTTATGGCATCTGGAGGTCAAGATTCTTTCATTGCCGTATGGAGATTTACTAAGTCTAAATCAGACCAAAGCAATTTTGAATTCCAAGTTCACCAGTTCAAAGAACATATCGTTGTTTTTGATTCCATGATAATCGGACATGAAGGTTGGATTAATTCTTTGCATTGGACGACTACAGGTAAGACATAAAGAAGCAACTTTGTGAAATATTAGAACGTTTTCTCTTGTTTTCTGCAAAATGTATATAAATCTTTAAAAGAAAATTGTGTAAGTTACCGATGCTTTTTTTGGTTTGATAGGAGAACTGCTATCATGTTCCAGCGATCAATCAATAATTATATGGGAAAATGCAGGGGATCTTTGGATTGAAAAGTCCAGGTTCGGTGTAACTGGTGGAATGACTCCTGGAGGGTTTGGGGCTAAGTTTAATAATAGTACAGTTATAAGTTCTGGGTTTCAAGGAGCGATTCAAGTATGGAAGCAAAATGAGGTATTACAATGAGGTCCTTAACTTTTTTTTATTGGCTTCTTTGTGTTCTAGTTCTAAACTTTCCTTTTGTATTTTAGGGTCAGTGGGAGTTGAGACCAAGTGTTACCGGTCATTTCGGTCCAATATCTGATATGGATTATGATCCCGATGGAAATTATGTCATTACTACAAGTGAAGATCAAACAACAAGAGTTCACGCTCCATGGGGTTTCAACCGGTGGCATGAAGTTACCAGACCTCAGATACACGGTCATGACTTGTTTGCGTGCAGAATGGTTGGAAATAAAATCGTCAGTGGTGCTGAAGAAAAAATTTTACGAGCTTTCCAACCCACTGAAGTATTTTATAAAAATTTAGAAGATGCTAGTGATATTTTTATTGAAAAGAAAGATGGTAAGTTTACTATCTTGTCAAATTATGCCATATTTCCGAATTACTATTGAACCTTTAAACTTCTTTTTACAGTTGCAAAGGCAGCATTTTTGCCAGCCTTAGGACTATCAAATCAGTCTGAGGCTACGGACGACTCTATTTCCGGTGCTTTAGATCAACCAATTGAAACAAGACTAGATGAAGACTTCTTACGTTCTCAGACTCTTTGGTTGGAAGTTTCGAAACTTTATGGTCATGTTTATGAAATCGCATGCATTGCTACTTCTCCTGTTGATGCACTTGTGGCGAGCGCATCCCAAGCTAGTAAACCTCAATTTGCAGCGATAATTCTGTGGTAAATCCGATAGACGTTTTATTTTATTTTATTAGTATCTGGTGAAACAAAAGTGGGTGAATACAAAGATTTGTAATCGATATATTTCGAATAAAGGTGTGCCGACCGATGGAAAAACCTTGGAGAATTCCCTTACCATAAACTTAACGTAACAGGTATGGAATTCAGTCCAAATGGAAATAGATTATTATCTGTATCCAGAGATCGAACATGGGCAGTTTGGAACGTTTTCAAGAAGGATTCTGGTGACTTCACAATTGAAGTTTTGGACTCAGGGAATCTTCATACAAGGGCCTTGTGGGTTGGGACATGGGCACCGGATGGAAATTATTTCGTTACTGGAGCCAGGGATAAGAAGTTAGTTGTGTGGAAACAAAAAGGGTAATTTTTAAATCATTTTCATTTTTAATAAATTATTGTATTTGTAATATTTAGTATTGTATTGGCAATGGTGAAGTTCTCCTCTTTTATTGCATTTCTGATTTAATCGATACTATATAAATAGAAAACGTAACTTGGTGTTATCTGTTTCAGGGAAAAGTACGAAGCTGATGTTACAGAAACCTTTAACTCGTCAGTATCCTCTGCAGCTGTAAACCCAGACGGCATTATAGCAGTTGGGCTAGAATCAGGACAAATGCATTTTTACCAGTATGCAACAGATGCATCAGAAAAGAAGCTTAATTCACTTTTGACTTTGGATAATAGGTAGTCACTAAACGCAAAAAATAAATAGATTAGAGGATGGGTGGTGTGTATCGTTTTGTGTACTTCATTAAATAAACAATTTTTTCCATTATTTACAGTATGGCTCATCACGATACTATAAAGAGGATAAAGTTCAACCCTAAAGAAAAATTTCAATTAACATCAGCTGGATCTGACAATTTGTTAAAGGTGTATGAAATATCACCCGTGACATAATAGCTATTACGTTGGTTGACGTGTATGACGCTGCTTATATGCTTGACGTATGCAATGATTGTAAATTAGCTTAATGAAGACATTGTAAAAACTTCACATTGATCAAATTGATTGATTTAAATATATTTTGCACCGAAATTCAGTCTGTAATTTTATAATGATCATTTTCATAAACGACATAAATTAACTCGCCAACAGTGTACAGTAGTTCAGCTTCAGCATTTGTATAATTGAAAAAGTAATATCATGTTGCTTATTAAGAATTGTTGGTAGATAGGCAGATATAAGTTCCGTGGAGCTTTGAGATGTGACATGTGACATAATACATAATAACTTTTCATACTTCCATTAATTCTTAATTCTATAGGCACCATGAGTTCATTTTGTCTTTAGTATCCTTTATAACTCTTATAATCTCAAAGTCCATGGGCGTGCGGAATGAATTATAAACTACAAAATTGCAAACCTGATCATCCGCTGCGACTTTTCAGCCCTTGCAAAATGAATCACGAAGTTCAACGGTACCTGATTTAACAGGGTTCATTCAATATTTTCTAACTTCTTAAAATATAAGTTACTTCATTGTTACCAATGGTTCTATTTACAGGCATAATTTGGACTTTTACTGGCACTTCTGATATTTCTGAAACTGTAGGAGCATTTACTAAGGCAATTCTTCTTTCTTGGCCTCTCCGAGGTCTACCACGCTTAGCCTTCGCCCGTGGTATAACAACTGGTGTGACAAACACCGGCTGACTATGAGGAATCGAAGTAGTGTCACAATTTGGACTGACAACAATAGTATTACTCGTTA
Organism: Isotoma viridis; assembly: GCA_034696425.1. NCBI lineage: Eukaryota > Metazoa > Arthropoda > Collembola > Entomobryomorpha > Isotomidae > Isotoma > Isotoma viridis. The sequence continues at coordinate 8,871 of JAQGAA010003481.1, forward strand.
CTACAACAGGCTGCGAAATCTGGCGTAAAATATTAGGTTGTTGTTTTTGTTGGACTAGAATTTGAACTTGCTGACTCTGTGTAGAAATTGGAAGTGAAGCTTCAGATGTTACAACAACTCTACGTGTCACATCGCAGTTCCCATGCCTTGAGAGTTCATTTCTCAATATTTGAATTTCAGTCTGCTGGTTTGCTAGTTCAGCTTTGGCTTGAGCCAACAATAATTCAAGGCTTTTGCATTTTGATTCCAAGCTGGAAACCCATTGTTTCTAATAAAGAAAAAAAAAACTTTTATAGAAAATCTGCAAAACTAGACATTATGACAAGATTGAAAAATTATTATATTTTCTTACTCTTCTATGTCTTGATCTTGAAGCGGCAGCTCTGTTTCTTTCCAATTTCTCAGCCTTTTTCTCAGGTTCCACTTGGGTAGTTTTCAATTTCTTATTATTAGGAGAACCGGAACCACTATCCGCTGTGTCTACTTGTACCTGCAGGACCGGTGTTATAGGAGATAAATTAAGCCTTAACATAGTCTTCGATTTTGTAGTAGATTTGAATACATTTGTAGAAACACTAGCGTTAGTGTTATCAGAAGGAACAGTTGATAATTGATAGTTAACATCATCCTTAGAGGCAGATGTATTTTCGAGTTTCGTTTTTCCATCTTCATTATCACTCCGCTCAGACTCCAATGGTTTCTTTTCATTATCCTTATCTAAAGTCATCGAAGCCGACGGCGGCATCGGAGTGAGAATTGATGATGTTGAACATGTATTTGTTGTTGTAGAACTTGTCGAGTTCATAACATAGCCGAATACCTGAGGGGTATTTAAAGTATCTTGGTCTGAATATCTTCGTTTGTTACTACTGTTATTTCCAGAATTCGTATTTGAGGAAGATGTGCTAGAAGAAGATGCTGCAGAAGCTGCAGATATTGAGATCGACGATGATGGCATAGCAATACTAAAATCAAACGGTGCCCCACCAGTTGATGGCGTAGACCCTGCAGCCTTTGAAAACTGTTCATCAAAAGGGTTAACATTCTGCAGATCTTGGAACAAACCGACTTCTTCACAGTTTCTAAAAAATCTTGTAGGAGTTGGCGTTTCATCTACAAAGCTATCCAAGGTAGTTTGCGATTGCTGGATACCTTCTTTAAAATTCAGGGACATTTCATGACGCTTTTTGTGTACTTGAAGGTGATCTTCGTTGGTGAATTGCTGTTACAAAACAAGTTAAGTAAGTTCAATTTAGTAATTCTTTTCAACTCGAGTGTTTCTCGTTCATCTTTCTTTTTTACTTTCAACTTTTTAATTTAATTATGGTTGGTTTTTACACTTACTGAATTGCATACACTGCATTTGAATGGTTTTTCAATTTCCATTGTATCCTGTATCCCGTTTTCCCAGTCAACAGTTCGGTTACTTTAGCCGACGTGATACAGTTCACAACAGTGACAGTCGAGTTGTGAGAGTTGACAGTTGAAGGTGTCAGCGTGTCAGCCTAATACTTCCGAAACTTCCGATACATCCGCTGTAGCCTCCAGCCAGTGTCTATCCGTCCTTCCTGTTAAGCAACAACCAAACAAACATCAATGCACAAAATAACAAACTTTAAAGTTTAAACTATTTATTTCCTTTTACCTTCAACCTTCAACTTCAAGTCTTCAACCGAACCTTTTCACTTTTGCTGTTTTGCTTTTGTGTTTTGTATTTATCTACTTTTACGCGGATAAGAGTTTAAAAACAGCAATACAGTCTTGTAACAAACTATAAACTGTACAAACTCTGAACTTGTTGTTATTCCTTATCTTCACTTCACACTTACTTATCCGAAGGTGAAAGGTAAATAAATCTTTGGACTCTTCTGGACATTATTTTGTTTGCAAAAATCATATCTATTTCTATGCAAAAATCTAAATAAATAAATATTTTTAAACTAAAAA
>JAQGAA010003482.1:0-10815 GCA_034696425.1 Isotoma viridis
TAATCATGATGTGGCATTGATTGGTCAGTTTAATTAATTTCAAAAATTATTACAAAACTTTAAAACAAATTTGAAATAAATAAAAATTACGAAAGTTATGATAAGCTTCTTTAAATAAAATTTTAATGTAACTTATCATAACTTTCGATTTCCATTTAAGACACATATTGCAATTGCCTATAGAAATACCATTTAGAATAACTTTTCCATTTTGTCTCATTATACTTGACCTATATGCATTGTAATTACATAAAACACTGTTAACTTTAAGGTAATAATACTTATGTGCATTTTGCAACGGTTTGTTTAAAGTTAAAGATTCTTGTAGGGGATTTTCTCATTTTCTACACTTGTGTGTATGAACATAAACAGAATAAGATTAATATGATTGATGCAGTAATAATAATATTAAAAGTTACATTATTTTTAATTGTTGTAATTTTTAGGTGGTCTTGGACCTTTAGGTGCTCTTGTTGGATCTCTTTTAACATTAATACCTCTTGGGTTTCTTGGACCCAGACGTACAATTGCTTTTTTTGGACTCCCTTTAATACTCAGTTCTTGGTTGATATTAGGATTTGTTAATAATTCATATGGGGTATTTATTGGAAGATTTATTGGTAATTTAACAATTAAATATTTCTAAAACGAAAACATTATTAATCTGTGTCTTTTAATGTTTTTTTATAATAAATAAAATCCTTTTTAGGGGGACTAGGTTGCGGGGTAATAATTTCATGTGCACCCTTATATGTTGTGGATATTTCGAGTGTTTCTCGAAGGGGTCAGCTGGGAGTAATGCCACAGGTAAAAAAGATAAAGATAGTGTTAAAACTAACTAAATGCGGAATAATTCACAGAAATGATTCAAACGCATTACGATTCTCCAAACTTTTAATTTATAACTTCCGGAATTCCTAATTAAAAAGCTGCAGATTACAACTTTTGAGCAATTAATTTCATTTAGCAATTTCAACAGATTAATTGACTCTCATTGTAAAATTTACAGTTTCTGATGACTTCAGGAATTCTTATATCTTACATTCTTGGCAGCTCTCTAAATTGGAAAAATCTAGCTAAAGCATGTGCCCTTTTACTTTCCCCAAATGCTCTTCTCCTGCTCTCATCTCCAGATACGCCAACATGGCTTGTATCAAAAGGCCGATTGGATAAGGCCTTACTTATTCTAACAAAATTAAATGGTAGCAACACCGCTATCAAAAATTTACAAAATATTCAAGCAAAGCTTGAGGTCAAATCAAAAATGAGCGGAAGTAAACGTTGGAGAAATTTAAGAACACTCAAAGCATTTCTCGTGGCCCTTGGTATCGTTTCTTTACAGCAATTGACAGGTAGGCCTTAATTAATTAATCCTATTTTACAAATTTAGGCTTTTTTGACCCGGTGTCATTTCAAATTTTGCAGGAGTCAACGGCGTCACATTTTTCGCAGTGACTATTTTCAACCCATCCCCTGACGCTCCTTCAGATGGTCACATTCCATCCATTATTCTAGCTGCAACTCAACTAATAGCTTCGTTTACATCTTCCCTTTTTATCGAAGGATTTGGAAGAAAGTTCCTATTAACTTTGTCATCTTCAATTTTAAGCGTTTCTGGAATAACGCTTGGAGTATATTTCTATTTAGATAGTGAAATCTCTTCCTTATCCCAAGGATTTTATCATTGGATACCCTTAGGAGCTTTGGTTGTGTTTGCTTTTGGATTTGCCATAGGTCTTGGTCCGGTTACTTGGATTCTCGTTGCAGAGATTTTACCTCAAGAAAGTAGACATTTAATTAATCCTATTGTTATCTCGTATAATTGGTTTTGTGTTTTTATTGTTACAAGTTCTTTCCCATGGTTGAGGGATTTTATTCATTTTTATGGAATATTTTGGCTCTATGCTTGTGTTGCGGTTTTAGGTGTTTTATTTGTTAGATTATTTGTTCCTGAGACTAAAGGGAAGAGTCAGGTGGAAATTCAGGAGTTTTTTGGTAAGGTTGAGAATGATTTGGAAAAGGAAGGGGAGTAAAAGCGAGAATTCGCTGATTTTTAATGAGAATGTTGATTTTAACGGTGTTTTTAGTTGATAATAAAATATTGTAAGCTTAACTTGCTTCAGTGTAATTACAATTAGACTTAAATGACTGATGGCATATAAATAGAATTAACTTATGAGGAAAAGGCTTACGTGATTTATCAACAGATTCAAATCAATTACTAAAATCGAATTAGATTTTACTACTAAATAGCTATATTTGTTTAGAAGTTTTACAGAATATTTAGAGTAAGCTTTATTTATGATGTAAAATTATTTAATGAGTATTTAATTCATAAAATTTGAGGAGTTGCCAATTCTTAAAACTTAATAAGCATGTAATAAATCAAAACAAACTTAAGCATTTTGAAGGATTGCTCTATTTAAAGTGTAATTCTTTACAATATTATATGTATTTTAAAGATCTGCAACAATTAAATTATTTTATAGTAATTACCATATGCTAGAATGCAAAAGCCATAGCTATATGATTGACAAGGTATAATGTAAAGTTCCTAATTTTATTAAAGCTTAAATTTGAAACTGATCAATTGCGCAAGCAAATTTCCGTAGTAGTACGAATAATAGGATTTAACTATAAAACACAAGTGAATAATGATGAGTATAAAAAATATCATTCTAAATTATTATTGGGAAGGTTTTTTAAAATTGAAAAAAATTTCATTGCTCTACAATCGAAATTAGGAATTTACAGTTCTTTGGTTAAAGTTTTTGATTGCCACAGATTAGAATCACCCCACGATCGATCTAGACTAATATATAGTTTTTCAACTTCTTCGCAAGATGACAAATGGCGTTATGTAATATAATGTCTGAAGGATACTACCTAATTACCTTATTTCGTTAGGAATTAAGGAACGTTAAAACGCATGTTTTGTTTAATATAATTGAAACAGGGTAATAAGAAATGACAAAGTAATTTGGACATTTAACTCAGCAGATTCGGTTTCATATTTAAATTACAAAAATTTAAACAATATAAAATAGTAAACTATAATATGTATTAACAAATTCGCAAATACTTTTACGAAAAATGGAACAGTGTTTGTGGTATTTATATTACAGCTAACGTAACAAAAGTAACAAGCATCTTCACTTTATATGCACAGATATTGAGTAAGCTGTAGTTGTAAGTTTGAAGTGTTTACAACTTTTTTGACATTACCCTGCTAATTTATTTTATGATAAATTGTAAACTGACTTGTAATTTTATTTTTCTAAAAATAAAATCCCGTTGCATATTTATTCTTATGTAACTTCCCATTTTATTTATTGTTGTAGGATAAAAACTAACTTCATTTCAGCAATTCAACTTCCTTTGATCAATGATAATATTTTTCTAACAATTAAAAAAAACATTGGATCATTTTAAAAACCTTCTTATAATTAAAACATTAAGAATATGAAGAATTATTAATTAAGGATATTATTTGCAATTTTTCTTATTCTTTTCTTTTCTATCAAAACGAAAAAATGTTTTTTTTAAATTTAAAAACGATGTTTTAATAAACATGCAATTGCTTGTTTTTGCACTACTTCCCAATTATAGTATTTCTATGTTCTCTATATATAATATTCATGTATTTATTCTATCTCTATTTTGCGTTTCTGAATAATACTCATCAAAGATTTAATGTGCAACTAACAAGGTTTTAAAATATGCTAGAGATTTTTTCACAAAAATTGCTAAAGGAAATTGGTAACTTCAAGCTACCATCAGTATTTACAATTTTTAAAACCAATTAATGTGTTAAGATTAAGACTAGACTCGAGATGATAAAACAATACAATAGGTACAAAAACGGGATGAACACGGGATTTAAACACGAGTCTAATATACAAGAATACAACCCAACTTTCAGTTTCTTAAATTGAAAAGAGGTTTTTAGCGTTTAAACATGAAAATGTTCAAAAATCATAACTTCAGGTTTTTCTTAATCTCTGAAATCTATGCATTACACAATTCAAATTAAAAATGACAAAATAATCATATGTCAGAATCAATATTCAAATATCAATAATAGTCAAAGCTCCAAAGAGCCGAAGGGCAAATGCTCTCATTTATTTATAATTTGTTCTTTTTCCAACTTCGCAAAATCTTAAACTACATCCTGGTTGTTCCTTGAGCTCAAAATCAGAACCATAATCCACTCTTGAAATAACGATTAGTCATTTTGACATTCATCGACTACATGCTTTTGGATCACTTCCCAACTTCCAAACTTTTTAAGAGCTGGGAATTGGCAAGCCCATTTCTATGCGTAATTGTAAATTATATTTGTTTTTTATGTTGTTGACTTATGCACAAAATGCATGAAATGTTATTTTAATGTCAAACAAACCATTTACTTAGTAGTTTTCCTTTGCAAATTAACTTTAATTCACACCTGAGCTCAGCTCAATTGTAATTACGTATCAAGTATAATTATTCAAATTACATCCTCTTTCATGTATATATATAACAGGAAGAGTAATAGTATTGTGTTTATTTTAGTTTCGCTAATCTCACGTATTTAAATAATATTTTTTATTTAAAGTCAAGTTCAAGAGGTGGTTTGAAAGATTTTTGTTCGAAATCCAGTATGCATAACATAAAACAATAATATTACTCCCTACGCCTTTAACTGTTCGTAGTATTTTGTTGTCAGTGCAAGATTCGCAAGCTCAACTAAACCTAATTTTAAAAAAAAGTTAAAATAAATCTTTAATGTTGTGTAGCCCTAATAAAAAAGGGTTAGTATTAGTAACTGAATTCTTTACTAAGTTTAGGGATTTCCAGGTTGGTAATTTTAAACTATTTTATAAATAAAAGATTTGTTACTAGAATGTATTATAAATAAACATGAAACATGAACATTTTTATAATATTGGTATTTGCAAATTACAGCTATTTGCAGTGTTTTCAGTATGCTTCTGTTGCATTTCCTGTGGCAACTTCCTAGGCTATACGTCTTCGGCCATTCCTTCTATGAAAAAAGATCCATTGATATTTGCATCTGACGTATCTGTGGATATTTCAAGCAAATATGAATCTTTAATAGGTTAGCCTAATTTTAATGGAATTTATTTTAATAAATGGATTTATTATTCCCAATTAATTGCTCACTTTTTAATTTTAGGGGGTTTAGGACCTTTAGGAGCTCTTGTTGGATCTCTATTAACATTATTACCTCTTCGGTTTCTTGGACCTCGAAGAACAATTGCATTTATTGGAGTTCCTATCATATTTATTTCGTGGTTGACTATAGGATTCTCTTCAAATATTTATTTTATATTCGTTGGAAGAGTTTTAGGTATGTAAATCAAAAATCAAAATTTAATACAAATTAGGTCATATAACAGTTAGTTTTAAAACTTCAGAAATTACTTGATTTTAATGTGAATTCAGGTGGACTAGGTTGTGGCACAATTATAGCATGTGCACCATTGTACATTGTTGACATTTGCAGCGTTTCTCGAAGAGGAACATTGGGCATAATGCCACCGGTAATTTTATAAAAGCAATTATTTCCGTAGAGTTATCTTTATTTATTAGTTGCTTGTTTCTTTAAAAGTTAGGTAAATGTTTTTCATATGTAGTTGCTGACAGTCCTTGGAGTTTTGTTATCCTACATCTGTGGAAGTTTTCTAAACTGGAAAGACTTGAGCAAAATGTGCATTTTAATCCTACTTCCAAGTACTCTTTTCCTATTTTTTGCCCCTGACTCGCCAACCTGGCTAGTATCAAAGGGTGAAGGTGGTAAAGCTCTTGAGATTCTTGTGAGCTTAGAAGGTAGCAAAAGTGCAACAGAATCTTTACAAAGCATTCAAAACAAATATGATCAAAGTTTGAAGGCTGAAGATTTCGAAGGTCAAAGTAAGCTTTGGAATCGAAAGACGCTTAAAGCGTTTTGTGTATCTCTGGGAATTATTTCAGCTCAGCAGTTAACAGGTACTTAATTTATGAAATACTCTTCAAAAATTAAATTATAAATTTTTATTAAAATACTTATTCTTAGGAATCAGCGGTGTCACTTTTTTTGCATTTCAAATTTTCAATAATTCAACAACTGAGTCAGATATTGAAGAAAACCTTGAACCAAATACAAAAGACAACATTCCTGTTATCATCCTAGGTGCAACTCAGCTCTTGGGATCAATTCTATCTACATTTTTCGTGGAAAAGCTAGGGCGTAAATTCTTGTTGACTTTATCCTCAACCACGCTAAGCGTTTCATCAGTTGCACTTGGACTTTATTTTTACTCCGATGTTACAAATTCCAATCCATCATTTCTAGTCTATTTTGATTGGATACCCGTAGCAGCGTTGATGATTTTTGGCTTCGGATTTGCCATAGGTCTTGGTCCAGTTAGTTGGATTCTTGTTGCAGAGATTTTACCTCAAGAATGTAGACATTTAATTAATCCTATTGTAATCTCATATAATTGGTTTTGTGTTCTTATTGTTACAAGTTCTTTCCCGTATTTAAAGAGAAATATTGACTTTTATGGAATCTTTTGGGTTTATGGTTTACTAGCTGCTTTGGGTGTTTTATTTATTACATTATTTGTTCCCGAAACAAAAGGGAAAAGTCATAAAGAGATTCAAGATTATTTTAATTAACTTGTTTACCTAATTTTATCTGCTGAAATAAAAAAACGTAAAATTCAATTAAAAAACATACCGCTTTTCTAGCCATATTGTGTGTAATTATTTATCATTAATTTAGAATGAGAAATTTAATTAAATCTCTCAATTTTTGAAGTGTTATTGACTGCTAATAAGTTAGCCGCGATTGAAGTAGTTATATATTTCCAAAAGATGCATAAACAAGTAGACAATATCTCCAAAAAGCATCAAACATGCAAACAGCCAATCGTCTTCTTCCAATTGATACTTCCGACCTCCCATGATCAGTTGCAAATCATACAGGATGTACTATTGTACAAGAAAATACATATTATTATTCAATTAATTAGCTATTTTAGACTGTATTTCATTTTAATTCTTATTTATTTGTCCTTTTTTTTAATGAAAACTTACAAAGCAAAGAAGTAAAACCATAACAAATGACAATATAACTTTGACAAGGGCATATTCCTTCGCTGAAGCTCCACCAAAGCCAAATACAAGGCCTGCAACAATACTAGCTAGGACGACAAATAATCCTGCGACCATTAAGTATATTCCCCATCCAGTTATGTCTATCTGAAAAACGATACGTATTGACTTTCTGAACATTGTATAAAATTATACAATTTATGGGTAAATTAGACTGAAAACTTACTTTTGTGAAAACTGTAATTATCACAAGAATTAGCAAAATTCCAACTGTGGTACTTAAAGCATATATAACTACTTCGACGTTGTACCTGGTACTGACAAAGCCACAAAGGATACTTAGTCCCATAGTCTAAAAACGAATAATTTTAATATTGATACTAAAATAAAATACTAATAAAAATAGAAGATACTTAATTAAAATATGATGATTGAGGAATTAGCATAAGTTTAAAATGTTATACTCACAGCCACTATTAGTAAAGTAACATTGAGACAGGACGGAGGTCCGCGTCCAACACCACAGCAAGCTACAGCAAGGTTAATTCCCATCCATACAAATCTATATACAATTTAAGTAATAATTTTTATTGTCATAGTCAATTTTTGAAGGGGGAACAGTTCAATATTTATGTAAAATTAAAATAAAATAAATTCCATCCGAACTCACGCCCCCAAAAAGCCCAACCACCAATATTTTAAAATCCATGGTGCTGGCTCTAGCTCTGGTGGTCTTGAGTTAGGCTTATAGGATTGTCTGTTTTGAAATAGAATAGATGGATTGATTTTGTTAATGTGACACTGGTTATCTAGTAAAGTTTTTTTCTTTAACAATGTAGAAGATATATGACATATTCTATACTCCAACTCCATACCCATAAAAAATACAAAGAGCTGTAACTGCTGCGGTGACTGCAAGCTGTAAGGCCACAATGCCTAAAACTTTTCGAACGAAGGCCATTCGTCGAGCCCTTTCTGCAAAGGCGTCACATGCCCATTTTCTTTCATCCTCTTGAGGTTGACCGTATCTTTCTTCTTGGTCATAATCTTCATCAGCGACGTAGGCTCGTTGTGGGCGTGGGCCATAACCTTCTGGTTCGTAACCTTGTTGTGGCCCGTGGCCTCTTGATGCATGCTGTTGAGGACCTGCACCTACTGGGTAATCTGATTCATAGGACATTGTCGTGTTCCCTGGTCCTTGTCTACGCGAATGACGCGAAGGATGATCCTGAAGATGATGAGAAAGGATGACATTTTGTGCGTAAGCGTCATTCATAGTAAATATTTGAGATGAGTTTCTTAGTTCTGTCTTCTGTGTCTACATCTACTTATTTGAATATTAAACGTAAACGTATGACAAAATGTTGAATAACTTGAGCATTGACTTTGAAGGACCAAGTTTTGCTGCCTTCGTGGAGTCAGAAGTTAAAATACTTGGAAGTTGCTAAACAACCCCTAATTTAAATACACCTGTACGACTTTATGTTAAAAAAAATACACGATGATCGGCCGAGAAAAGTAGACGTAACTGCTTCATGCAAATGATGCTGAAAAAATGAATTTGAATCTATTTGAGGGATATGCAAAGGATAAAATGAAATTAAGGGCAGTAAAAATATCGGTACAAAGTAGGGTATTATAGTATGCGATTACAATAAAGAACGCAATTAATTTAAGGTGCAGTGAGGATTTGGAATTAGTTTAAAAAATAACAGCAAGCCTCAGCAGCAAGGCTTAGCCCTTTAAATCGAAACATGATTAAGTAACATGACCGGAATATTTGACAAATTATTTTTGCTTTTTCTTCTTTCTTTATAAAAATAAATAGGTATTTTATTTTATATTCAAACCACATAAACTACTGACAGTTTGTGTTTTGTATGCAATAAAAATTATCTTTTATAGACTTCTAAAATATACCAGCATTCGGGAATTATCCATTATAAACATTTCTAAAAACAGAGCTAATCCACATTCAAGTTTTGCCTATATAAAAAAGTCTATATCAATAAGGTACATTCTGCAGTAGTTGGCCTATTCTCTAAAATTCATTCTGAAACTACTACACAACTCTATTCGATGCTGAAAGCTGCACTGTTGACTGTAATTATAGCTTGTTAGTAAGATTTTAAAATTAAAATTACATTCTTTCTCTACACCTTTTGAAAGCCCTTAAACTTCTTGCGATCAATCAAACATTCTACTTTATAATTCGTAACGTTCTTATTCCTTTCTACTTTCTCAAGAGTAATAGTCTTCTTCGTCTTCAATCCTTTGCGTCTCTTACACAGTCCCATTAATCGTTTCAACTTAATCTGCACCAAATAATTTTCAGTTCCACTTTCGGCCCTATAGGTCAAAGTAATTTTTTCCAACTTGGGTGGCTTAAAGATTTCCTTGAATAAATCCGGAGTAGGGAATGCTGCTGCACTTGAGAATAACAATTTGAAAGAAAGTTTCATCACCCTAAGCTCGTTCAAATTGTCCTTGATCCATGTAATCATATTTGTAGCCTCTTCTGCAAACAAATATTTGACATCAAGGTCGATTTCTATGATAGATTTAGGAATGGAATTGATTGGAGTTGTTGCAAAATGCCAAGCTGTTAGAGTTAATTTCCTTAAATTGATACACCCATCAAGCCAAAAGAAGGCGAAGACCGGACAGTCAACTTTGACTTCTCTGAGGGTTAACTTGTTATTTCTAAGGATTGTTGAAACAGGAGCAAAGTTTGGATGGTGCATTGGTTGGGCGTGGGGTACCATGTATTCGAATACCTCCAGGTTGCGTTGACCCATCAGAAGCGAATTCGCTAAAGTTAAATCAGATTGAAAATTAGTTTTCAAAAAAATGTCAGTTTAATAAAATGCAATAAAATCTCCACTTACTTAAATCATTATAACTGGACCCTTCAGACTCGGTCTTCTTTAAGTGGATCTCCTTAAGCTGCACAATCGATCCTAGTTGTGTCCTTAGACTTCTATACTCCTCCATAGTGTTGTAAAATATTCTCACGAGAATTTGTCCTGTTACCCGAAACCCATGAAGATTCCATGAAATTGTGTCAATGGATTTGCTATGATTGATGAGCAACTTGTGAATCGATACATACATAGAGTAAGCCCTAGAACCTTCGAGAGAGCTGAGGTCACGGTGTGTGTCACGAGACCCATTCCAATTAACAATTAAATGCTTCAGCTCTGGGAAATGAACTGAAGTGGCCAATTGATGAAACAAACTCACGTACTCTTCTCGAATTTCTATGTCCACTTTTACGTTCAACTATGAAAAATAATAATTCAATTCATTGAAAAAATTACTTCCCAGGGGGTTCAAAATCAATTTTTACTATACATAATCAAACTATCATACCGATAACTTTGACACAAAGCCAAAATGGCCCTTTGAAGCAAAGAAAGATTCAATAACCAACTTATCCGGAGACTCAAATCCAAGACCGTCAATGCTACCTACGTATTCCAATACCTTGGACAGATTTTTATGGCTTATCTGTGTTCCAAGAATTAGTTCAGATATCCGTCCAAGAATAGCCCCTCTAGAAGAAGTGATTCCTACTCCAGGATTTTGCAGAAAGTTACAGACCAAAAGTTTCTCAACCGTTTCTTCAGACTTAAGAACGAATGGAGCAGTACTGTCTGACAAGGTACATTTGTCAAAAGTTAATGGTTCTTCTTTTTGGGCCACGACTTCTTG
>JAQGAA010003483.1:0-10815 GCA_034696425.1 Isotoma viridis
AAGTTGGAGAAAAATTTAGCAAACTGCCTAGGGAATATGGCATAAAACCGAATTAATCAAACTCCCTGCAACATATACATATAAAATGTTTTTCTTATTAGTACATTCTAAATGCACTCGGAGTTACGGAGTTAATGCCAAGATGTATTTACTATACCCCCTTTCATGACTGCATACAGCAGTAGAGACAGAATAGAGAAAGTAATTTCATGATTTATTTACCTGCGTGGATAGGAGAAAAGCTCGAATATGTTCGTATGCTGTAACTTTCTTCGGGCCGATAAGAACCAATATGTATGTTATTCCTGAAATTAAAAAAAAATATTCAGACACTGTATATCACTAGCAAAAAGGAAAAACCTTTTGCGAACTAACCCAGTAATGGTAGCAACACCACAAGCGCCTTGGCCGCTTTTCTCGATTTTTTCGTCTCTAATAGAGTTAATATTTTTTAATTCTCCATATGCCAATAGATTATTGCAAGTCATTAGTAAATATTGACGGTGGGACACGAGTTACGACCTTTTGAAATTTTGAAGCAATTATGTTTTCAGGTACCGCATTGCAGCTGCCATATCGGTTTCCGAGCGCGATTATGAAAAAACTGACGTACACCAACAGTATCGGTCGTAACTCGTGTCCCAACGTCAATATTTACTAACGACTTGCATATACTAAATAAGTATTTAATAATATTTTGCAACATAAAAAATCAAAAAAATGGTAGCGTCTTAAGAGAATTCAAAAATAGTAACCCAATGTTTGTGCCGATCGCAGCTTTGTTATCAAGATCTGAAATTTTTTCCATCAATTAGAATTATTAAAGACAGATATAATTTGTAATAAATTTCATGTTTCCATTTCAACTTACCCACATAATTTGAAGTAAAAAGAGCATATTTGCAGCAAGAACTAAGAGTGCGGAGCTTTTGTAGATCCAATCATAGACATTTTCATGAAGCCAAGGACATGACAGCAAATTTGGTTCAAAATCTGGAAACTGTAATAACATAAATTGTGGAATGATTATATTATAAGCGAACCTTAGGAAAAGAACAATACCAAAAGTTTTGAACTTCAAAAAATTTAAGATACACTTTTAAATTTCGAAACTCTAATGTCTGCAAATTCAAATATCCAAAACAATTTATAATAGCATACCGGATGGTTAGTCCCTTCAGAAAGTCCTCCTCCATGAAGCTCCATTGTAACCCATCTTACTATGCACCAGAGTACAACCACAAATAAGGGAATCCCTGAAAATTTCACCCATAAATTAAAATTGACATTTTTCGAAAACTGATTCTTTTAAATAAACAATTCACAACTAAAAGAAACTATTAATTTTAATACACATAGCATAACATACCCCATCCAATTATGATGTAAGTTCGGAGCTTTATGCTTTCGGCCATGAAAGTTTTCACAACAAGGACGTAAAGATACAAGCCTATTTAGGGCAGAAAAACAATTGATAATTTAATTATAGTCAATATGCGTGTTGAAGAAGCACTATAGAGAAAAGAGAAAGATTTCTTTTTTAAAGATAATTACAAGTTGAGTTTACCAACACGCGCTTCTATTGCCACCACCTTTGTCTATTTCTAAAAAGCTTTTACCTTTACTCAACAAAAGAGTTGCGTAAATTGTTTATCTAGATGATAAATTGTTTCTTCATATTCTTTGCTAATTAGCCAAAAGCCTTTACAGTTGTCGTGTAAAGCAAAACAACAAAGAATCCATTAAAAAGTAAGCGTAAAAGGAAGAAATCAAATTACTATTTCGAATGCTTTCTTAAGAAACCGTTCGAAATTCGAATTAACAAGTTCAGTTAGGTTACTCAACAAACAAAGTAATTATGCATCACCACCACCAAATACCGTGAGAAAAGCACAGTACAACGTATTATATTTGTTAGCTCTAGTGCAAAGTCCAATCAAAAGCATTAAGATTGAATGGAAAGTATTTCAGTCAAAATATCGAGAAAAAGAAAAGAGTACAAGGGAAATGTATCTTTAGAAGTTCTCAATATAGAGAAAGTCCTGTTACAAAAATTCGTAAAGACAATAGGAATTTAGAGGAAGATGAGAAAATAAAAGGGAATGTAGACAAAAAGCTAGGTTTTTTTGTGTTTAGAGTCATTGATAAGAGTCCAAACTCCAAAAATAGCTAAATCGGGAGTGCCTCAGATGCAATACGGCGAAGCATTTTTTACAAAATTGCTTCAGTAAAAAATTAAGAGCTAAGGAAACTGTGTTTTTAAACAAGTCGAATCCTTTAGACTTGTCAGTTTTTGAATATATGTATTGGTGACTTGGAGTTTCTATTGATTTTCCCACAGGACCAATTTACCAATTGCTCAATAAGGTTCTTTCAAACTTTTTATTTGTCATAATATTAGCTATAAATTCTACAATTAGTCTTATTTATACATAAATTAGAGTATGTTATAAATATTTCAAGTATCTTGTAAAGGTCACCCATTTTTCATTCATAAACTTAAGAATCTTCAATCGATATCGGCTCCTACATCGGAAACTTACTCAACGCATCTGTTCTGGCCAACTTCAAATTCGTATGTACTGCTGTAGGATTACGTGTAGAAGCTGCAACAACATAATTTTTAGTATTCATTCATTAACAATTATATTTATTATTCCTGGAGATTTTTTAATTTTTAAAACCTAAATACGTCTAAATAATAAGAAACTTACCGAACGAATTACTACTACTTGCCATTTCAATCATTCTCTCGTGCTCTTTCTTTTCAATAATTAAAGTCCTTCCCTCAGTGTAATATGCATAATGCTCAAACTCGTTTTTTAAATTGCTAAAATCTAAATACAAACAAAATAAATTAATACAAAAGAAACTAGCAAGTATTTTACAAACATTTCCAAAGCGTTTTTAAATACCTCGTGTAGAGTAGATACGTTCGGCTAATGCTAATACTACTTGGTTTGTAGACGGATTCTTGTTTGTGGTCTGACTGACACCTGTTTCTATAATATAAATTTAAACTTTAAAATTTGAAACACAAATTATTCTTATTCGAAACATTGTAATTCAAATCAATGCAGTCTTACTCAATGCAGGAATTTGTTCTTCGCCACGGGACCATACAGGCTGAATAGACAAATCGCTTCTTACCAAATCAGTTGTTTCGACACTTTCATCCTGATTACTAACCAAAGGCACATTTGGTAAGGCTCGAAGAGACGTCTCTATCGGTCTTGGTTGATTGCTATGAAGCACGTATAATGTTTTCTTATCCTCATGATGTCTTTTTTTCCAGTCTTCAGTAGTTAAATGTCTTACTGAATCAAGATTACTAAAAGAAGTGGAAGTACCTGTCAAACCTTTTCGCTTAAATGTTTTTCTAAGTTCTTTCTCAAGAATTTTAAAAGTATTTTCGTCCACTATATCGATTTTGTGCCTCTTGCTAAGGCGTTTAATATTAAGTAACTTTGGCCTATCGTAATGTTTAAATTCTTCCCCATTTGAAGAACTACTACTGTCGTCGCTACTGCTACTTGCTGAAATATTAGTATCAATAGATTCTGGTGAGTCGTCTCCAGGAGGATGATAAGTTATATCAGGGGGTTCCAACCACATTTTGTTAATTCTTTGATTTTCTACAGATTTGTTCATCAGCTCTAGAACAGTTAGTTCTTCAATTTCAAAGAATGTTTGTTCCGGTCTTGGAGGTATGTCTTCTACTCTGTGTTGCCTTCTTGTTGGTGGTTTGAGCCACCGAAATTTGTTCTTGAATCTTTCAAACGTCTCAGTACTTTCTAAAACCACGACGCAAGTTCTAATCGGATCAAGAAAAGAGTACACATCTTCATTTATGTTTGGTATCAGTAAAACTTGAGGCTTTGGTAGTTCCAATGTGGGCAAATCAACTTTCGAAAGATAGTGTTTCATTTTTTCTATCACAAATTGATATATTTTATTCGTCTCATCTTTTCCTGGAAATGAATCAAGTCCTACGTCTGTCGTTTTGACTATTAAAGGTCGAGGAAGTGGAAGTCTTTTGAGGACGAAATGGTCTGAATTTCGTACAACAATGATGTGAACAGTCGTAACAACTGAAGTTTGTTTAGAATTCGTTACTTTAATTGTTATAAAGTGTTCTTCGGGAAGTGGATCATTTGCACGAGTAGCTTTGGTTTCTTTTTGTAAGCGACGGTTTCTGAGAGTTTGAAACTTACGAAACTCATTTTCAAATGGGTGCCCTGTTATAGAATACAAGACATTGCATTATTTTTGTAAAATTTCTTTGTAAGTTTTTATTTACCGAGATGTTTTTTAATCCTCATAATCAACTCTAATCGTATTTCCTCATCCGTTTTCTCCTGTTTCCCAATAACTCTTCTATAAACTATTGAATTGCTTGAGGACGAAGATGCTACTCTAGAGACAGTGGCAGACGCTTTTGCGGACCATGGAACAAGCAGACTATCATCTTGACTGCTATTTTCATCTTCAGAAGAGTCAAAATCATCTGAGATGTAGTCAACTCTTAACAAGAGCTTTTCCAGTAAAAACTGTTCTGGTTCTGATACCAACTGTTTCGATTCAAGTTTTTTTGAACACGCTGCCGTCAAGTCAGATATGCTACATTGATGAATTAACCTTTTCAAAAATGATACTTCCATAGACATTTTATCTATTTCTTCTCTTCGTAACACGTAACTTGTTACTCGATGTAATGATTTGAATTTTTGGTTAACCAGCTATAAATGGATTAAAATATTTGAATGTATTGCACAATATTTTAAACATTGTATTTAATAAAAGGATATAATTATGTATCAAGCTTGGTTTACAATTTTGTTGACGAGTCTATTCCAAAGCGCTTTAGTTTTAATTGTTGAAAATAATTCTCTTAATTGTTGCATCAAGCTTATATGAATGTAATGCATTTCTTTTCCTTCTTCATGGTTAAGAATTTCTTGGGGTATTGAGCTAAACCGTGACAATCTTGATACACTGAAACATTTTAATTTCATTCACAGATAAAGTAAACCAATATTTAATTAATCGAGTGAAGCATTTACGATTTGTAATCCTTTCCACTAGAAACAGCACCTCTTCTCCCTGCCCATCGAGGTTTAGTTTTCCAGTACAATTCTGTTGCTTTTCTTTTGTCTATAAATTTGCTATTTTCCAAACTAGGAGCTACCTACAGTATAGCAATCATATTTTTTAAAACCCTCAAATATATTTAGTATTACAGTCCAAGCTTAATTAAGGTTGGAATCTTGCCTTCATTGACTTTCGCAACTCAATGTAAGCGAAAACAATCATTATGACCGCTGGGATCCCATTCAGAAAAACCCCAAGATAAGATGTCTCAAACCTATGACTTTTTCCAATTTGTATCGGAGGAGATTTACACCACTCAATTCCAACCAGAAACACGGTAAACTAAAAAAATTCAACTATTCAAGTACAAAGGACTTTGTTATACAGAAAAGGTATTAGTTATAATCAGAGAAACTTTTCAGTACCGCAGTCACAGGGCCAACTATGTATCGCATTTGAATTTGAAAAGTAAATGAAAGTTGGTGATCCAACATAATTTCTATATCCGTCATAAATTCCCGGAAACCATGTAGTAAAAATGCAATTCCCATTTCTGATAAAATAATTGTGCATGCAGCCCCTGCCCCTCTGAATAGATTAAAAGAGTCTGCTGTAGAATATCCGGCCTAAAACCACAAACCTTGAATATTTATACCTACAATTTTATAGTATCTTACGAATAGAGTTCATACCTGAGATGCGAATAGTATTATAATACCAATTTCGCACATAACCGTGAATAAAACTGCAACAACTTTTTTAAATGCTGCATTTTTAAAAAGAAGAATTTCTTGGATATAACTGATGGACATTTGAGTTGCAATAATCTAATAAAGTAAAAGTCCGTTATTTTTTCAAATTCAATAAAAGTTAAAAACAAAGATAAAGTTTCAAAATCACCTGAGGCCAAATGTTAAAAATTGTCATTCCAAAGAATAAAGTTGTAAAGAACCAACTAGGGCCTGTTTTAAGTAAGGCTCCTGACAATGATACAAAGCTGACTCCGAATCCTAAATAAATGAATTTTAAATATCATCGTGTTCTATCTCAAAAACAAAAATTTCATTTGAAATCGAACCTTCTGCAAATATATGAATGAATTCCTTTGCTTCAGCAATTGTACCTAAAATTCCTAGTTCTGTGTACACAACCATGGAACATAGGAAGCAAAATGATATTACGGCAATTGAAATTATCCAGGAAGATTTGAGTATCCTGCTGTATCGAAAAGTAGTTCTTGATGAGACCCGAATAATTATACCATATCCTACTCCTACGGTTGAAATCGCCATTTCAAGTGCATCAGTCCAGAACTACCATTATGACAATTATATACTTTATTGTTCCTTTAAAATGTCAACATTTTTTGAAAGTGTGTATATATTAAAATTTAAAAAATTAAATACTTCCAAGTACAAACACCGGTCCCAATTAAATAAAGAAAAGTATCTTGGAGTGTAATATCCTCCTCTAAAAATGTATTGATGTAGTAAAACAAGACTTAGAAGGATGGGGAGTGCACATGCTAAACATATCCAAGCCTATAATATATAAATAAAGTTTTTCAGCAAATCAAAAAATAAGTTTTACAAAACAATTGTTTCGGTAAATTCTTACCCTAGAAATTCCAGACACTATGTAGGTCTGAAAGGCTGTAGGCAAAATTATTAAGACTACAATCATAAATGCTACAACCAATTTCCAATGGAAAAAATCCTTATATTTTCCTCTCCAATTCATAACGTAATACCTACAATTAATTAAAAGAAAAAGTAAACTTATAGTTTTTTCTGTGCAAAAAAAAGTCAAGAGATTCAATGATTTACCTAAAAAACAATTCTGTAGAGAAATACAACGTAGCATTAAAAACTTCTAATTTGTGATCTTGTCGAAAAGCTGTTAACCGTTTTGACTTTTCAATCAGTAGCTGTTTCGAACTTTCGATTGCATCATAAGGAATACAACTATTTAAACTACTCCATTCAGAATAGCATGTGCCTGGGTTAGTATACAACGCTCCAGCCGCATATAATCCAGCATAGCCCAAAAGAGCATTGTTCAGTGTTACGACAGTTATATTCACAAAAACTAGAGCATGTGGAAAACCTAAAAAATGAATAGGAACTGTACATTGTTGCAATTTTGCATAACCCAAGCTTATTTTTTGTTATTACCTTTGGCATATTTATGAATTTTACCAAATCCCCATTCACCTTTATTGGAAAACTGTCCGATTAACATTTCGAAAAATATTATTGGTTGAATGAAGGCAATAATCAGGAAAACATACATCAAAAAGAAGATTACTAAAAAAATATACAAATTATCAGACTCAAGCTTACTTACTTTGAGATTTTAAAGGAAATGAAACTAATTTCGTGGCTTACTTCCTCCATTAACATAGCAAGCATGAGGAAATCTGAATAAATTGCTAGCACTGAAGACAATTGCCAAATAAGCTACATTTAGCTCAGTATTCGAGCTCCATTTAGTATAGTCAGGCTTTTCCTTTGGATTGTAAAAAAACTCATCTAATTTCTAAAATTACATAAACCAAATTAATGTGAGGGAGCTTATTAATAAACTTTATCTATGGATTTTTTGGATTAGATTTATTTTAATTACATCTTCATCATAACGATCTTTCAGGTTAAGTCCAAAAGTAAATTGTTCACGTCGAGCTTGATTTTTCCTTTCGTTAATATAACCCGTCCCATAGATGTGTATATCTTTGAAACTAAGTTTCGGCTTGGTTAAAAGTGGATCATCTACAATCATAGATGTCTTTAAAATTAAAGATTAATCTTGAAGAGGTTGTACTATATAAATAAAAAACATGCAAATTTTTATTGCTTCCTCACATTTTACATTATATTCATTTTCCCCTGCCCTGGACATCGCCTCAATCCGTTTTCGTAACGCGACATAAGGATGATCTTCAGCGTATTTATTTTTCCTAGAACTCTTTGTCAGCAAAGCTTCAACAGTCTGGAGATATTCATCTCTTCTAGCTCTGATTTCTTGCATTAGCTCCCTAGCCCCCCTTTGCTCCCGGAACTTTTGAACAACTGTAGGCAGCTTGGACTGTTTACTTGTACGCTTCTTTTTTTCATGACGGCTACCTGCTGTAGACGTACTGGAACGTGATTTTGAACGTTTCCCTAAAAGCACTGCCAAGCGAGTCATAGCAGGCTCTCGCTTTGGAACAAAAGTTGGCTGAATTGTGTCCAAGACTTCTCGAAACGCTTCACTTGGCTCGTGAGCACCGACCATTGCTGTCAATGCTTCATCAATATTTTCTACTGTATGTGGGGAAGATGCATCAGCGTCAGTAGTAGGATGGGATGAGGAATGTGGGAATTGATTTGCATTGGATGCTTCGTCTTGTCTATCATCATCACTTTCATTGTGTATATGATCCATGATTGATGATATATTTGAAAATTTCTGATGTTATGAACTTGATAGAATCTTAAAGCTATGAATGACTAATAGGTGCCTTCAAATGACTAATTTGTAGTAATTTATAATAAGTAGAAACAAGTATTGCTTTTTTACAAGCAGATTTTAATTTATATGAGAAGACATATTATAGCAGCCTTGACCAAGGATAATAAAAAAGTCGTCGCTAGGGAGTTTATCTATTACCCTTGGGCTTGACTACTTTCACTGGATTTTTCATGCACGTTTGACTTTTCCCAGTTTTTGTTTTTTCAATTAACTTTTACGATTTTATAGTAATTTTCCAATTAAAAACTCAAACCCCAGAATATATGCAGTGATTTAATGTGCAAAGTACACTTTTATTGTGTTATTTACCATCGTTTTGAGCCTTTTCGAGTTTTGCTCTAACTATACATAATATAATAATATAATTATAATTATAATTTTCTCTCCATATACTACAGCTTTTTATGTTTAGGATATTCGGGATATAAAACTTGTTTACCAAGCTGTCCAGAAAGGAAATCACAATCAGTTAAGTGAAGCGTACAAGCGTACTTAAATGGCAAGGAGACAAAAGCATTTCGGCTCTCCAAGCCCAAATTGAATTTAGTCCAAAATGATTCTTTCAGACTTTTTCCAACCATCCATACTCAGTTGACCGTCTTTTCAGAGAACTGGCAAAGTCTCAAAGATTCTACACAAAGTCCTCATTCAATAAATTTCTAATAATACTACTGGATACAAATATAAAACAAGGTAAGATCCAAAAAAAAACACATATTCTTATAGTTACTAATTACTTCCAAGAAAAACCCATATAAATTAACCGTGAATCATCACAGATTCAATTAATATATACGTAAGCAAAAGCCAAGTAAAGCGCTAGCTTCCTTGAAAAGTTCAAGACAATGTCAGTTGTCGTCTTTTCAATCAGTCAGTATCAAAGGTCGGAGAGTAGAACTCCGTCGTACCGAATCTTTTAGTAGGTACTTTGAAACAATTAGCAGTAGCATTGATGCTAAAAGTAAGACCGTACATGTAGGTATAAGACCCCAAGGGAATACATTTTTTAATTTTATCCGGTTTACATTTATACTGGCTGTAACGATTATACATCCAAGGTGCACATTTTCTACATATTTTAAACATTTCTCAAGAAACGAATGGTGGATGTATGCATGTATAACCTACAGTTTATTTTTGTTTTTAAAATAGAAACCTATAACGAACCTTATGGTCAAAAATAAGAAAAACGATATTCCTCTTAACATCCTCCGAAAGATATACTCCTTAAAATAAATATAACCTTTCTCGACTTTCTCTGTTATGACCCAAGGATGTAATATCAGAGCAAAGCTATTTCAACAAAGAACTTCTTTCAGCAATTTGTTTTTAGTATAACTAGGACACATTTTCGTGACAAGAATTTTTACCTTTACCCACCAACTTCAACACAGTTTTAAAATTTCACTCGCTTCCAAAACAAACTGGATTAAGCAAATATGATAAACATTTCTATTCTATTAAAACATAAACGTTTACTTTCCACTCTTTCTGTCTATGCCTCAATTAAACTTCTGTGATGATGCTTATAAAACTTTATTAACGACAAATATCACGAGATCTATTTATTTTTAAAATCATTGAAAGATACATGATAAGCAATGGCACAATGACAGTATTCTCTTCCATACTTTTTGAAACATATTAATTACAACTAACTTGAATAATTTAGAATATTTCTCTCTTCTCTAAAGCAAAGCAAACAATGATGCAAGTTAAAAATAATCAAAAATGACATTATTACCTTCGACAAACATCCAAAAGAAGTTGGTGAGGTAGAAGTAATGAAGTAGTATAAAGGTAACACAAGCAGCTCGATCACTATGCTTTTCATTCCTCGCCTGTAATAATTTAAACAAACAACTCGAGAGTTGAATAAATTGTGAATTGAAGATGAATTGGTCCATACACATAATAACAACCTAAACATTGCAATAATATTATTTATTCATACTAAAAAAATAAAATCACATTTATGTAACACATGTCTGCATGAATTATTCAAAATTCACGAATTATCGATTTAAATAGTAAATGATGTGTTCATGCAAACACGACTGGATTATACATACTCGAATTCAAGAATCAACACAGAATGGAGAAATCGAATTCTTTCTCAGCAGACAGGTTTGTAAAAATTATTATTATTGTAATCAAATTCAAAGTTCATTCTGAAAGTGTATATAACATGACTTTCCGGAAATATTCCAGGCT
>JAQGAA010003484.1:0-10814 GCA_034696425.1 Isotoma viridis
GAGAGTGATTTTAAAGCTTTTCATAAGAAAGATGTTGGAGTCCAAACTGCATCCACTGGTGATGTTGTCGTTATGAAAATTTTTGAGGATAAGGATGCAGAAGAGCCATAAATTATTTTATTTTTTATTCCACATTGTTTTTTGTTGTAGATTTTTTTTTGGCCTTGTGATAATTTTATGATTATTAACCTCGCTCACATTATATGTTTAAGTAGGATTTTTTCGGTAGGGTAGGTTTTTAGTATTATCGAAATAGTTTTAAGAATAATAATGATATAAATTGTCTTCGAGAAACTCAAAGAAAGTGCAATAAGTTTTTCTTCCTTCTTAAACGAATCCAATGTCATTTAATAATTGATTATGGTTATCATTATGACGTAATAATAAAACCATGTTTTTAAAAATTGATTATGAATTGTGTATTTTTTAGTGTTATTTTTAAAATGATTCATGGGGTTTGTGCATGTATTTCAAATATTTAAACAATAAAAGATTGCAGGGATCATTGTTGTTCTGAATTGACACATTGCATTTTGAATCAGTCAGCCAACTCATAGTGACATTATTGAAGGTTATGTCTTTCTTGGGTCATAGGTCAAACATTGTTTGTAAATTTTTGAAAAAAACTTTCTCTTCTGCAGGATGGAACAAACCACAAGAGTCGGTCTAGTTTAAATGGAGCAAGTATGTTCTTTTCTGCTACTTGTACGGTACTACTGCGCCCACGTGCTTGATGCGCATGGTCAACAATAAAAAAACGTTGAAGCTTAAAATTTTTCATTTTAGCTTTTGCTAAATTTTAGCGAAATAATTGTTAGAAAAATCTTATTTCAAATTAACGTTTAACAAAAAGAACCCTTATGAAAACTTTTTCAAAAAATAAAAATGCAAAAATAAAAAGACTTCAAAAGATTTCCAAAAAGGTTCAAGGTCAATTACGACCTACAGAGAGGAAATAAGCATACCATTTTTTAAGGGAATTTAATACTAAAACTTTTTATTTGTATTACTTTTCTATAACATTTTTAACGAGATCAAACAAACTTCAACTTTCAACAATAATTTTTTTTAAAGATATTCAACAATATCACACTTAATTAGAATATTAGGACAAGAAACCATAAACTTTTTAGCATTTTTGTTGCTCTTTCTATCCCTTAGTGAACGTCTTTGGTCACTCAAAATCTTGTGAAAAATTGGTAAAAGTGAAACATCCAAATTGATCTCTGAAGAAGTTAGTGAGTTATCCAATCTTCTTGGCACGCTGTAGCTCCTACTGGTCAATTTTGATTGACTTGGTTGCTTATTTTGATCATTTTCTTCTATTATTCGACCCAAGGATATGCACTTTCCATTAGAGGTTTTTAGAGGTTCCTCACTTGGTTGGAGTTGCAAATCGTGTGAATCTGGATGAGAGAAAAAATTTAAAAATGGTTTTAAAAAAAATGTATTAAAATTTTGAAAAATTCCATGAAAAAACCTTTTCCATTAATGAAAATTTCCCCGGTAGCAATCTTGAGTACTTTGTCCTTATCATTTCTATTGTTAATATTTTTTCCAATGTATCTAGACTGCTCTTTTTTAAGCATAAGTTCCCAAATGTCATCCTGAGTTGTTTTCACTTTTTTATTACTATTTGCAATTGCATCTCGCTTATTTCTCAATTCATCAAAACTTAGTGATTTCCTTATTGACTTTTCTAAGAAAATGTTAAGCAAATCGTATTCTGATTTGTGTAAGCGATTTTTAGTTATAATTGCTTTCTCTTCTAGAATTATGTCTGATGAGAGCTCGGGCTCTTCTTTTGATACTTCGGTTATTGTTGTTTCTGTTGTTTGTAGTGGCATTATTGTCTTAGGGACAATGTTTGACCATGCTGGAACGTTTACCATTGAGAGGCCTGCTAGTCCTTCAACTATTCCAGGGTACTTTTTTCTGGAAATTAGATTTAAGACATTAGTGTTTTTTGAGATTTTGACAGAATTTTAAATCAAAGTAGGTATTAATTAAAGCAAAAATTCAAAATCAACTTGATTAGTAAAACACAAATTACTTTGGCATCTCTTCATCTTGATCATCGTCTTCGTCATAGTCCTCATCATCCATGAACAGTTCACCACCCTCTGAGTTAAGTGAGTATAAAGAGCTAACATCCGTGTCTGTTTTTTAAAAAACCCATGCAACAATGAATATTTGTTAAAACACACATAAAACCACACATTATGTAAGTTTGTAAGAAAAACAAACTAAAAAACACAAAAAAACATTAAAAAGGAGAAAGGCAATTGATTTTTACCCTCCTTCTTGAGAACCTCACTTTTCGGCAAAGTCTGACTTTGTTCCTGCATAATTTTAGCCACATCTGCATCATCCTTCCCGAGTAATTTTGCAATCGCTACAATCTCATTGTCAACATCTCGAATTTGTTTTCTTATTTTTATATTGTGCTGTTTTGCTGTTTTTAATTCTGTGTCGTAAATTGAAGTTGCTGAGGCTCTTCGATTGTGTGATGAAGAGTGTGTTGTTGCAGGGGCATGAGTGTAGGATTGGTTTGTGTTTGTTGAACTCATCACGCCGAATGGGGGCTTTAGAGTTGGGCGAAGGCGTTTTTCAACTGTTCCTTTGGGGTTTCGACGGAGCTCGATGACCTAAATATTTGCATAATATGCATTTTATTGGACAAAGGTGACACCAGTTTTTTCCCTTTTACGAAAAGTTCCAAAAATTAG
Source organism: Isotoma viridis (assembly GCA_034696425.1). Lineage (NCBI taxonomy): Eukaryota > Metazoa > Arthropoda > Collembola > Entomobryomorpha > Isotomidae > Isotoma > Isotoma viridis. The sequence continues at coordinate 2,730 of JAQGAA010003484.1, forward strand.
CTTAAAATTTAATAAAAAAATAAACCTTGGGTATGAAGACGAGACAAAGAGTAGCCGTGGTGCAAAAGATTATGAAGAAAGAGATGATAAAGTAACCATAATCTTGCTGGTCAGATAAAACATGAGACAATGGAGCACCCAGAACACACATCATTACACAATTGTAAACGCTCATTCCAATGTATTTCGAATCGTTTAGAGCTGGAATGGACACATGTCGTGTCTCCCAAGCCAAAAAGCAGCCAAACATCTGGGGGTTTTAAAACATAAAGTTAATTTGTATTTATTAGTTATACAAAGTCTCTAAAACATTGTTAATTCAGATATACCATGAGTAAGCCCTTGTAGGCATAGATGATTCCAACAAAGTAACTCATGTAGTCACTTTTACAGTATTCGTTCAATGGAATGATTTCAATGTCTTCGTTGTGTTGATGTGCCTTGAGAATTATACGTGCATTAGCATTTATAAGAATTAAGTTTATTATAAATCGCTAAATATAAATAATATTAATGCCTCACTAAAGGTTCCAACTGCTTTGTATTCCTGTACATCGGGTCAATAAAATGCCAACTTGTCATTATGGCAAAGTCCAATGTTAGCAATACCGCGACAACAAGGAAGAGTTGCATGTCTTTAATCACCTACGTATTAATGCCAAGTCATTAATTTCAATATTTCAAAATAATACGATTCTTAAAATATGTTCAAGTTTTAAATACCTTTTTATTAAGCTTGACATTAGTAAAGATGGAATGAACCCTCCAAGTCTTTGAAAACATTGAACCAAAAGCCAAAGAGAATCCAGCCATGAGAACCCACGCTCTTGCAGCGCAAATGTAAGGGAAAGCTTCAATTGATGTCAATTTGCTATCAAGTCCCAGCAACATTACGGACATGTAGGTGAAGATGCATCCGATAATTATCAAGTTGTTCAAGTATGGAGAGGACATTTTTATATACCTATTTCAATTCAAAACAATTAGTTTTAAATTTGAGAATGGTTTCATAGGTCTTTCATAAACGTTTGTAGTAATCAATCACTCACCGCTGGTTTCTAAACTTTATGTTCACACCCAGAAAAAATCCAGCTAGGATTATTCCAAAAGATGCTAGTACTACCATTATAGCATAAAGTGATAAGTTCACTCGAGTGTGTTGGATTATCTAGTGTGGAAAAAACATAAACTGTCAAAGTGGCCCAACTAGTAATTAGAAGCTAATTAAGGATTATGCAAAAAACCTGAATAGTTCTATCCTTTGGAGGTTTTATGCCATTCCAGACAATTTCTCCCCCTTTTGCCAAGTTCAACTGTTGGGTCACACCATCAAACTCTCCGACTTTTACTTCAGCGTTTACAGTGTTGAAAGCTAATATCAAGGGGTTATGAATTAACCTAAATTATATGAGAATTTTAATTTATACCAAAGCATATTTTACACACCTTGAAACTGCTTGATGAGGACAGTCCCTTTACGTCCATTGTCTCGAAATCGTACAGGGCCCTATTTAAAAATACATCATCTCATTTAAGTTCGCACCCATTACCCCACACCACAATCTTAAACAATTTATAATAAAACTACCGTAACACCGATGAAATAAGTGTTTTCCAAAGCACTAAGAAAAGCCTTCTCCCACTGATCATTATGGTACTGAAAACCTTTCAGTATCCCCCTTGTCGTTCTTCTATTCGGAGGTAGATACTTGCTTATATTATCCAACGCTAGTGCTATAGCCCATATCCCATCATAAGCATACCCATGAAACCTTGAGAACTCTCCCATATTCACTATTTTGTAGAGTTCTTCGTACCTCGAAGCGGTCTGAAATTAAAACCATTTTGTGTATCGAAAACCCCCTCAAAAAATACCTAAAATAAAAACCCACCATCCCACTGACAGTCATCTCCTGACTCGTGCTCAGTGGATTCAAATCCATCAAAATCGCTCCCTTCAAAGCCGTTTCAACTTCATCAATAGTACAATTAACATCTTGCTTTCTCCACCAATGAGTTGTATAAGCAGCAACAATAAGCCATTGATACTTTCTCCCGTAAAGTCCTTGTCGATAAGCCTCGCAGAATATCCTTCTAGCCCAAGTCTCATTAAAATTCCCGAGTATAATCCTTACATCCTTCTCTTTCAACCGTTCCATTTGATAGGAAATGTCATCCGAAAAGCTCTGAGCAGCTATGACATCAATTCCCATAACTTCCAAATCTGCCACGAGTTTATTATGAGCTAAGCTGTACCTTGGTTTGTTTTGGTACAATGTGCCAACTCTTGTCCAGTTGAATTTCTTTAGTAATTCGATCCTTGGCTCGTTAAACTCATTCTCTGATGGAACGATCCTATAAAGATTAGGGAAGTTCTTTTTGCTGAACATTGGGTGCATGTCTGCATAAGAGAGTTGTACGATTTTCCAGTGCTTTGAGGCTTTTGCTATGGGATCTGTGACGGATGTGCAAGCATCTCCGAATAACATGTATTTTAATGGGGGCTCGTGCATCATGTCGAAAAAGGTTTTCATCCCGTCAGCAGCAGAGCACTGATATATCAAGATTCATTTTTAAGGTGTGATTCATTAAATATGCATAGGAATTTCAACACAAAAAACAACAATAATACCTGTGTGTTATTCCAACTCATGTAAAGCATGTACTCTTTAAGCAGCTCGGGATTCATGTTAATATGATGAAGAGCCAATTTAACAGAAGGGAGGACCCCCCTCCCTACAGACCCTTCACTCACATTAGGAGATGTTGGAAAGAATCCCGCAATGTAAATTGGAACTGTGTTATTTGGAAACTTTCGAAACCCTACATGATTATTTGAACTAACTTGACCTATAAATAACAACAATGTTAATTGTAATAACATTGTTTGATTGTCTTTAAAAATTTAACACACCTGTGTCTGTGTATGTACAAAAAACTATGATATAGACTAATAAATAAGTGTATACCCGGGTATAATTCCTCTCGGGTAAAACCGAATGACGTCACACGCATATATTTTGTAGTAGATATATACTTTTTTTTATTATTCATGCTCACAAATACAAAAAGAAATTCATACAAAAAAGAGAAATACTATAGCAAAATTTACTTTTCTTCATTATTGTCTATCAACTTGGGTAATTTAGGTTTAGCCATGACCACAGGTTTAACTAGTATTGATGGCTTGTTGCCTTTTTTCAGCGTGCATTGGTTTGTCGCGAATACTTCGGCTGTTGTGAGGCTTTCTGTGCTTGTTGATGGGGATGGCTCAGGTCGTGGGGGTAAGTCCATTACGAGGTCTGGTGTGTCCTTTAGATTTGTTGGGATTGTTGTTGTTACCGGTGGGGTTGGTTGGGGTACTGAGGATGTTGAGGGTTTTTCTTCTTCTGGGATTGTTGGTGGTGGTTCTTTGGTTTCTTGGTGGGTTACTGTTGCTGTTGTTGTTGTGTTTGTTGGTGGTTGGGGTTCCGGTTGTTTTTTATTTGGTGTTGATGGCTGTTTTTTTGAGGGGTTTTAGTTAGTTACGTTTTTGGGTGTATTTTAAAGTAAGGTTTTTAATGTGAAAGGTTACCTCGTCTGGAAGATCATTTTCATGGGAAGAAATGTGTGGTTTCTCACTCAAACTGAATGACCGCTGGTGTGCTTCGTTGTTGTGCTCAGTCTTTATCATCATTGTCTCTGAAACAGTTCTTGACCTTTGGGTTTTGTTATTCGTTGTGCTTTTTTCTTCGTCCCTAAATTGTATAAAATGAGTTTTAAAATTTTGTAATATTGATTTTTTTAAAGTAATAATTAAAAGAACTCTCACTTAATAAGAACGTATTTATCAGGAATGAGTCCCACGGTTTTCTCCTCGCTTGACTTTCCCCTCCACCAATCCGCACTGACACGGCTAAATAATACAAGGGACTGGCCCTTTTTGAAACTCAGTTCTCTCGGTGAACGAGCTTTGAAATCGTACTGGGCAGTGGCTATCGTTGCTTCTACAAAAATCACATTTATTTTAAGACAACACATCAATTAGTTACATGCCGTATTTAAGAAAAAAACTCTTACCATCTTCACATGTCAAGTGAATATGATCAGCTCGACTCCCATGATGATTATTTTCTTCTCCAATAATCTTGGGTGGCAACCCAAACTCCTCATCATCATCCTCGGTTGCAGTTTCTTCATTATCAGAATTCAGTATCCTTTTAAAGCCATTCTTATCGTAGACTTGACCCCCACCACCGGGAAGAAAGACCTGGTAAGCATGGACGATAAGCTCCTTGATTAACTCGTTGACTAGATTTTGGTATTGGACTTGGTCCTTGTCCTCAGGCACGGGCACCAATGTGGGGCCGAAACAGATCGCGAGGTTGTATGGGTCCATCATGTTTTCGTCGCTGTACTCTGAGAGGCTGTAGAAATTTTAGTTTTTTAGTTTGTAAAATTTTAAACATTTTTTTATGCTAAAAGGAAAATAAACTTACTGGTTCAAAAAATGAAATAGGTATCGGAGCACGATGAAAATGGACCTTGGAAGAGATTTCGTTACTAACTCACGCATTCGTGGGATAAATTTTTCTGGAGGCAGTTCTGCTGAAATTTTCCAAAATTATAGTTTAATCAATTCTTAATCATAATTTACGGTCTAACAATAAACAAGGTTCTAACCTGCACACTCCATGAAAACGTCAAAGAAAACAACAGGAAACAAAGGCTCCCTCAGTTCTCTTAAGTAAAGTTTGAGCAAACTAGCGACTGAATTAATATCCGAACTATCTGCGTTCATATCTTGAAGAGGATCTTCGCCTCGTTCGAACGCTTCTCGGAAATTATTTATTTCTAACTGACTTCCTGACACTCGGAAGATTCCTTGGTGGTGGAGGCCTGTCAATTATTAATTGAATTTTTTAGAATTAATAAAAAAAATTAACTTTCATTTACAAATTCCAAAAACACGACTCACCAAAAAGATTGACGACCCTAACACAAGAGGTGATAACACAAGGGATATCAATCTTGTAAACCTCAAGATACTCTTCAATGCTTCCACCGAAAAGTTTCGCCCCATTGTTACTCATTTTCTTGCCAATTCTTTTCCTCATGTGTTTGTCCGAGGAAGGTGTGCTGATCCTCGAGGGTTGACCCTGTATACCTAAAGACTCTCTTATGTGGTCGTACTTTGCTTGCAGTCTTGCTATTCGGTTTGTGCCGAGCATGTAGCTGTGGTATTTCTGTGGGGGTAGAAAAAAATATTTTGTTTGACTTTTTAATACTAAAAAGCATAACAAAAAATTAATTAAAACTCACATTAATATGAAACTGATCAGTCTCGACACGATCACTCCTCTGTTTAACACTGAAGGAAGCACTCGCAATCTCAGCACTAGAGTCTCCAACGAACCAATCTGGAACTTTATGTGACAAGTCTGTACTCGCGATGAGATTCAATAAACTGTTTTCAGCCGTTTCCAGAGTTTTCCAGAGCTCGCTAGACTCGAATTTTAAAGTTTCAAGTCTTTTTTCTAGTTGGTGCATTCTTTGGGTTAATTCTTCGTGGAGGTATGAACTCGTTTCTAGTTTAGGGTCCTGTTTGATTCAAAAGAAGTTTGTTAAAATTAGTCTTCCGATTAGATGCTATTAAAACGGCTAAAGATCTTACCTCAATAATATTTTCAAAATGGTCCACTTTCTTGGGCATGACAAAAGCCATGTTTGACTCTAGGAATTTCTGTTTATCAACTCGACTATCGAGAGAATTAATGAGCTTTTTAAAATTTTCAATATTGTGCGTAATCGAATCTCTTTTAACTTCTTCAGTTGACAAGAATAATTTCAATGCGGTTGTAATTGACTCGTAGTGGCCGAGATCCATGCACTGAAAAAAAAATTAACAAAAATTAACACCCTAACTTCCATAAAATTACAACCCTTCCCGTTCCCCAATAAACTCCCCCCAACTCACATCAATGACATCACTGATATCCTCCACAAAATACTTTAGAACAGCCGCATTGACAGCATCCAAACACAGAATGTACTCATTCTTAGCCTTCATCGCTTTGTACTTTGCTTCATTCGTTTTAACTAGTTTCTTCTGTACATCTTTCTCAAGTAATTTCAGTTTCTTACTCTTTTCCAGCTTCTCACGCGTTAAACCCTGCTCCAACTTTTGTTTCTGAGATTCCAAAGTTTTGAGTTTTTGCTCAACTGTTTTGAATTCGGATTGAAGCGTTTGGAATAATTTTGAGCTTGTATACAATTCATGGAGAACTTTTAAGAGTTCTTCTTGTGATGATGTTGTTACGCTTTGGCACTGTTATTTTTAAAACATATTTTAATTTCTTTTTCAGCTCATTTAATTAAAGTATGTCTTTATAAATATTACTCACCTGTCTGAAGACCCTTTGCAAATCTTCCTGGATGACAGACAGCCTACTCACTATTTTATCGCAAATCTCGCTAATAATCAAACGCTCTTTGGCTTCTTTCCGAGTATCATTAATTAAATGGGCTAGGACAGGGTTGAGCATAGATGTGCTTTCACGTCTAATAAAAACAAATTACATTAAAAATCACCCTTAAAAAATCCTCATAAAAATCTTACTTTTTTAACTGCATCGATTTGTGCATTTTCTCCAACATTTTTCCAAACTCAGCTTCAACTTCTGATTTCCTTTTGAAAAAATCTTGGAGCTCGGAAGTCGTTTGGATTTGTGCATCTAAGCGAGATTCGAGCAACTTTTGTTGCTCACTCAGTTGACTCCGGAGATCTGTCAAAAATTATTTAAACATTACATTAAATTCATTCTCACTTTTTTAACAACAATACTCTAATCTAACAATAAAAAACCCAATAATTTTTTTCCACACTTATAAACAAACAAATAAAAAACCTATTAATAAAACCCCCATAATTGTTACAGGAAAGCTTATTAAATATATTTTATTACCCGCAGAGTATCCCATGAACCGTTTATCCATCGAATGTTTAAACATTTTATTGGACTCAGGGTTCGAAACACATTGAAACATTTTACATCTTATTTCGTTTATTTATCTTGGATGACTCAAACTTAATTTCGGGAAAAAATTCACAAAAAATACCTTACAATAATATCTTTTACACAAAGTCCCTACTACTGTTACTTTTTTTAGCCTCAAAAAATCTACTTCATGTTAAAACATAGCAGAGCCCAAAAGTACATCTATATATTCCTGGAGAAATGGCCAAGCCTTCATCTCTCTTTATTATTTCTTCTTCTTCTTCTCTCATATAATCCTATACTCCTAGAGACCCTCTACCACCACCACCACCACCACCAAAGAACCCCTTTTTTATATATCCTAAAATTCTCATGGTCATACCGATCATAGCCTTTTCTATTACTATAAACAGCTTTGCTTTATTATATTCATGCACATGCACTAGATTTCTTTTTTGTTCAAACCTCATCTCATCAAATACACAAAACTCTCTACACACATTTACAAGATCTTCTTCTTTGTGGAGGTAATTTTTTGTTATACCCTTTTTTAGTGGGATTTCCTAGAAATATGCTTACACACATTGACATTCCCATACCCCTAAAAAATAACTAATTAACAAAAATGAACAAAACTTAATTAATAATTAACTTACTTTGAAAGAAAGGGGATTTTCTTAACGCCCCAGGGTATTTGCTACTGTAAAAACTGTTACTCAGCTGCTGAGAAGAGTTATTACTTTCCTCATCCAACATAACAAAACTATCTTTGCTTTCGTCTTCCATCATTCCTAATTTATAAATGACATTATTTTTTGGAAAAAAAGTTAATATTCTTTTTAGCCCTTTCTGACACTCTCCAGACAAATTCTTACGTAATTTATGCTACTTACTGAGGAAAACCACAAACAACTACAATTTATAATAATACTTAATACTTTTAATATTGTTTAAAATTGTTATTACGTAAATGCATGGATAAATAAATAAGAGTTAACTATAAAACTAAAAGGATATTTAAGGGATAGTCTTTTTTTGCAATTTAGTTTTAAGCGACATATTTATATTATGCGAATTTATGCATGTTGATTTTATGTGAGAGAAAGAA
>JAQGAA010003485.1:0-10813 GCA_034696425.1 Isotoma viridis
TTTTTGTTAAGTTGAAACGGTTCGAATGAGCTATCACTCGTACCAATCTGGATTTTGCACACGAATTGGTTCCCTTGTGAGTAAATTGAGATAGGGAACTTACGCTCTATTGATAAAAACTGAAGAGAAAAAAAATAGGAACCAAAAATTTGAATTTGCTTCATAATTTCGAAACTTTGACTCAAAAAAAGTTTTTTTTTTGGAATTAGACATAGTTTTTTATAAGGTTTCGAAATATCATAAAAAAATCCCTGGAAAAAATAATCGATTTTCTGATGTTTCTCGGCCTGGACGGTTTCATGTGGAATTACCCTGCTTACACTTTACATTCTACCGAGAACGTATAGGTATTGAATTATCAGAATAAAAAGAATCAGATTTTATAGCTTTTATTAGTAGGAAGTTAAACATTAACTTCTAAGAATTGACCATAAGATAGAACGACATTTGGTTTGGCCATATTTTTGCCTCGTAATTTACAAACGAGTCTTTATATATTTTTATTATTTAATGGACAATTTTTTTGTTACGATTAAGCAAAAGTAATTCAAGTTCCTTACTTGATAAATTTATAAAACAAGACGCATTAAAATTGATCCTTGTATATATGCAGGATCAAATTAAAAAAGAAATAGTATGCATTCTTATACGAACAAATATTTCTTAGTATGGAGAATCTATAACAAATGTAAAATTTCTGAATGGTTCAAAAAATAAATATCCTATTTGAAAACACAATACAAAATGCAAACAACTGCAAACAAATTTGTTGTTTGCATTCCTATGCTTTGTGTTTGCATAGACAGAGAATACAAAATCCCCATAAAGATTTATTGATAACTTTTGTTATTTCTTGTTTGCTTGAAGCAAATCACCTGCTAAACTATGACATGACAAATATAATGTGAAGAAAACAGACAAAGTCAGAATCAAATTGTAATATCTAGGAATTTTTTATCTCTTTCAAAAATTGCCTATCGTCTTGGATGACATTGTGTACTATTGATTGTATTCACGCATGATAAAATAAAACATGTGGTAAGAGAGGAATTGACAATTAATTGAATCAAATAAGCTTCCAATTTTATTTTATTTGTGTTAAAAACTTGAACAGAGTATGTGAACCTAGAGTGCAAATGATATGAGCTGAATGAGTACAGAAAAATAATTACCGTAAGTCCTGTTTTAGAACCCCATGGACGGTTACTGTTTCCAGCCTATGGAAAATTGACGGACTACTTTATTCTAAATTAAATGATAGATAAATTTATTGGGGACGAGGAGGGGCGTTAATTAACATTTTAAATCCTTGTATTTGCCATGTGTAATTAGAATAGGGAATAAATTCGGAGAGAGAGGGGGATTCTAAAACGAGATTTGCATTTCTCAGTACTCTCATATAAATGTACTCTTGCTACCGCTTACACTTTACTTTACACTATATGCCAAGAGCGTATAGGTGTCGAATTCTCAGAATTTCAATAGTTTTTTTATCACTACGAAGTTAAACAATGAGTTCTAAGAATTGGCTCATTTTGCAAATAAATACGAGTTCTTCACACGGACTCAGTGTCAGTTCTGTTCCTGTCTCCTTCCTAAACTTTGGCTGTCTCTTCAACCCATATTATAGCAATGGTAGCATTTTACCATACATCAGTCCATCCATAAGTGATAATTGCTTAACAGAATTGCACCATTATGAACTACCTGCTGCTACGAATAAATTATTTTTCTGACAAAAGATTGTAAATTTTGTCTCAAAATACTCAATAAAATTGAAACAAAAACTTGAAAAAGGCTTTAAAAAAGTATGTTATCCGTGTCGAACAATATAGCCACTCGAGGAAATGTTAATTTCATGAACTATAACTCAGGCTTCATTTGGTGTGAGAAACTTCAACGTAATTTAAAAACAATTTTTACCTTAATTGTGACAAGGTAATAAATTCCGAAATTATTTGTCTGCAATTTGAAAACGGCTTTAAACAAGTTTATTATCCAAATCGAACAATATAGCTTCTCGCGGAAATACTAAAACAATTCATTAACTGAACTCAGGCTTCAAATGGAACTTGCATAGCTTCTTCAACGCATTTTTAAAAAAATTGTTACCTTAATTGTAAAAAGGTGATCAATTTCCTACTTAATTGTCTAAAATTTCAAAAAAGGTTTTAAACAAGTGTATTATTCAAATCGAACAATATAGCTACTCAAGGAAACATTCAAACATTTCATTAACTAAACTGCTCAGGCTTCAAATGACTCTAGACCCTCTTAAATATTTAGGAAATTTTATTGCCTAAACTTCAGGCTTCAAATGTGACTTGCATAACTTCTTCAACGCATTTTTTAAATTTTTTTTACCTTAATTGTAAAAAGGTAGTAAATTTCGAACTTAAAAACCAAGAAAATAATTTCAAATCCAAATCTCCAAAGAAATCAATACGATAAAAATGCTAAGGCCAAAAAAGCATTAGAATTTGAATTCATCTAAGTTGATTTTTCGTGTTATCTTTGTAAGAGATAAAAATTAACGAAATAAACCCTATAAAGCATCTCTCCTATCCTTTTTAACCTCAAGTAGTCTAACATAGGCTCCACCTAGAATAATTTTTTCGTTTTTCCTGTAACATTCGACCTTCATGACCCATACCTAAAACCATAAAAACTCTCCATCCCTTTAGAAACCTACTTCTAATGAAATGTAACTCTATATAAAAATTGCTAGCGACATAAAAAAAGCCAAATTTATCAAATAATATTTCTGCATTGATTTCGTAAGAGATAGAGAGAGAGAGTTCATAAGTAATAATTAATTGAGAAGACCAATAAAACGTGGAATGGTGTGCACGCAACTCATACCCAGAAATTGTTTTATTAATTTCTATTACATAACTAGATATGTGGTACAATGAAATTACTAAAATAAAAACGCAACTTTATTACAAAACCGAATATAATTTCACCCAGCTGGGTATTCTCTTTTTTCTCTGCCTCTGTGTATATCTACGCTCTATATAAGTACCTATCTCTATTCTTATTAAATGCTAACATCAATAATATAATAATTCCTAGAAGGAAATACCAAATTACCTCTTCCAGACTCGCAGAAAAAATAATATAACTTTTATCGTAGACTAGACTGAACGTGAAAGACATTCCAAATCCACCCTATAGTAGTAGTAGTAGTAGTACGAGTACCCGTATTAAACATTTCGTCTTCTCTGGGCCTTTTACTAGGGAAAGTTGAGTTCATTTTGGCTAACTGTGTCATGTCATGTCATACAAACTTGTACATTAGTCTAAACACGAGAATCGAAAAAAAGTTCACTCGTGTAATAATGATAGAAGTTAGCTCATATTTTATTCACAAATAAAAATTACCTTATTCCCATTCTTTTATTTATTCATCGAAATTGATTTCCCTACAGAGATTAATAAATGCAATTGTAAGACTTTCTCGAGTATGATCTTCCCTTTTGTTCTTCTTGTTATGAGTATTAGGAATTTTCAAGTTTTGAATTTTCTATGAAAATCAAAAAATCAACCAATTTGTTTTGGTTTTTTAAGCTTTTAAGCTTTTTTCCTTGTTTAATAATGAAGAATAGAACGTAAAGTGAATCGAAAATGAATTCTGTCTCGTTTATTGCTTTCCATTATTATTATTGTATTTATCACAGAATCTAATTCAACTACCTAATTTCCAATTTACTTTTAGTAATTTCCTTCTATGCATTGGTATTTGGCAAAGAGGCGAGGCATTATTATTTCATTGTGCTCTAAATGAGTGTATGTGTATTTATTGATGAAAACTCTGACTCTACTAATTGTATAAAGGGAGGAAGAATCACAAAGTCAACTCCAGTAACCTAATTTATATTTTAGGCTTGGAAGTAATATGTTTCAGGAGTAATTGTTGGATCAATCAATAATTAACTTTAAACTGCTCCAATTAAAACTTCAAATAATTTATTTTTACATGCTTTTTTTTAAAAAGAAATCTACATTTTTTTATACATTTATTCCTTCAGCAGCATATATTATGTGATATGAACGAACCTATAAGTACAAAAGAGAAAAATAATAGAAAATGCGTGTAAGAAATACATAAAATAAATTAATATACCTGATAGGTCCCACTGTTATTAGTTTCAAGAATGAGATCAGGATTATCAGTCGTTGAGTCCCCTTTAGGCTTATAGCCATTGGCAACAAGAGAGCCTGGATTGATCTCATAATTAAGCCTCGGGGGCTTCACAGGAGTAGAAGTTGCTAGAATTTCTGGAGGTTTCTGCGCTCCTTGTCGCCCTTGTCTCCATCTCCAATAAAGAAATAGTCCAATGGCTAATGCCAATAGAATAAGGATTGTAGCTATAGCAAGGACAATCACGAGGATGTGAGTCGTATCGAGAAAATTTTGAAACGGGGGTTGTGGAAGGATCTCAAGGGTGAAATTCGCCTCGGCAAATCCTGCTGGATTATCAACCACGCAGAAAAAATCACCTCCGTCCTTCCCCAGCGTGTTTGTTAGCATCAATGTGCTTTTCCAACCATCCTGAAAATCAACACACATAGAAAAATCTTAAAAATCATCTCTCACTTAAATTCAATCCATTTTTTCTAACTGTATGCACACTTTTCTCATATTCATTCAACCGTTCTGTTATCCAAGTCCTCACAGTAGAAGCAGTAGCAGCATATGTTTACTAACTCTTACAGTCAAACCTTTTTATACAAGTAAGAAGAATGTACTTTACACAAGGAAAGACTCTTATCTACTTTGAAAATGATTAACAGACAGGTCAATTAGTCAATATCTACAGTATGTACTAAATCCACCCTGAAAATCCATTCTAATGAAATCTATAAACATTTCTAAGCTAAAATCTCGCTGAACCTTCCATCCGATTTCTTTAAAGAGTTCAGTATGCAAGAAGAGGTTCAACTATAAAAATATCCCAACTTTATATTATTATTATTCTTTCCCCAAAAGAAGAAACCCCGTGACGATCTGCGATGAACATGAGACAAAAGAACGACGAGAAAAAAAACGAATAAAACAATTTAACCCGGAGAAATAGACGGACGAATGGACGTGAATATATTCCATCATTTGTCGTCAATCCAACCAAAAGAACTCGTTCACACTCCCAAGACAGGCTTTTTAAAAAATCAAAATTCACACAGCATTTCCTTCATACTCAGGAGTGTGTAGAACAGTAGTATCAGTAAAGGACTTTTATTCATATGTATGTGTATAGGTAGGTAGGTATATTCATGTCAAAATCCAAGTATACACAAAGAACACATGGAGAAAGCCCATACTACTGCAGTGGAGAAAGTAATGAATTCATGTCATCTCTACTCGTTCTGTCTGAGTGGGAGGGGAAATTCCATTTGTTTCTTGCAATCTTTTCTCTTACTACATGGTTAATCGTCTTAGGGTCACGGAATGCCCATGAAAACCTCAGCATGTATCTTTTGTCTATACAATTTTTCAAAACTCAAACTTCCTTTAAATTTCATCCTTGGGAGAAACGCTTTAAAGCAAAGAAATTTCCAATTTAAAAATATAATCAGAGTCTACGCAATTTTTTATCATCGAGTGTAGATTTACAACAAAAAATAAATTACTTTTAGATCAAATATCTAGTGTATAAAAATTTCCTGTCAAATTCAACTTAAACCTTAAACCCACGAGTCTAAATCTTTACAGGAGTAACTTAATGATTGTAATTTTAACAATAACTTTAAAGCTGCTACTGGTATTTTTAGCAAAAACATCTAATTTAAGACGACGTTCAAAGCTAACAGAATTTTAATTAAAATTTTTTGTTTTAAACGAGATTCAATATTTCCGTCTTTTATATAAATCGTATTATTACATCTAAAGAGTTTTCTATTTAGGCAAATTGCAATAAAATCTCTGACCCATAGGACCTTGGAAAAAAAATTCTTTTATTTCAGCTAGCTGGCACACAACCCACCATCAAAATACCTGTCGTAGGTTAAATTCAACATTTTTCTATCCCTTTTGAGTTTTCCCAAGAATCTGTGAAGAATTGAACCCCTTAGTAATTTTTTCCTATCTATCTATAATAGCATAACGTTTATTTGTCTAGAAAGTAAAGAAAATATTTGAAACAAATGGCCCTGAACCGGGGTGAACCAAGTTGGATAGAAAAAGTATAAGCCAAGAGAGATAGAAAGAGACAGAGTTTGACACTCTTGTGATGTGATGTGAGTAAAGAAAGTAAGAAAGATTTCGTCATGGTGGTGGTGGAAAGGTGAATTTGAGAGTGCCGTGTGTGTCGGAAGATTTTTTCTTAAATTAGATTTAGCCGAGAACTCTCCTTGATTTCTGATTTTGACCTTTAGCTACTTTTCCTTGTCTCTTGTACACTTTTTCTTGTATTTTTATATATTTTTTATTTCTCATTCTATACATAAGACTCATGATTTCACTACTACTGTGAACTGACAGAAAAGGGAAGAAAGGGGACAAAAAAGATAAAGAAACTCAATAGACTTCCTTATTATTATTATTATTATCAGACTGATAGTTGAGCATACAATAGAGATGTGTAGAAAGTTCTGTTCATAAGTCGTCGTACTTTCACCCCCGACTTAAAAAAAAGTGACAGATTCCCTTAGCACAATATTTTAATTTATAATAATAACAACAATTAAATACTTTTATATATAACCTCTACCTAGCATTCCCATATTTTGAAAATCTTTCACAAAGTTTATGTTTCTTTGTTGGCACGAGATGATGTAAAAAATGACAAGGAAGATACAATTTAACTTGAATACAACAATAAAAAAACGACAATGACCTAGCTGTCTCCCTCCTGGAACAGCTTCACCCCTTTTACACACACTGAAACGTGACTACACTAAAAAGAAAGAAATGGTTTGTGTACAAGCAGAGGCTTGGTGGACTGAAGGGTTTACAAAACGGTGAGCGATGGTTGAAAACTAATTGGTATATTGGAAACAGGAATAAAGTGGTATTTCAATCAAATGTTGAACTAGACCATTAAGAAGAAAGGCTGAGATTGAATCCACACAGTGTAGTAAAAGTAGACTTGTGTTTGAAAGTATAGAGAATCAGAGTAATAAATGTAGTTGGAGATGACGGGTGATATTTCTTCTATCGTATTGATAAAAATGGATTGATTCATTATATATTATTTTTGAAGAAAATAAAATGGAAAAGATTGGTTGAATGTGAATGTCGGTTGTGGACAGAGAGAGTGGAATAAAAGAGAAGTTAGATCGAGAGACTCGTTAGGGCGTATTAAGATTAAGGGTTCTTTTATTCTCTCCAGGGAAAAGTTCTTACCTCGAAGATGAGGAATTTCCGATGTAAGCTGATTAGCGTATTGTTAGCAATGGGACGACCGTACAAGTACCATTTTATACTTGTCAATGGTATTGCTTCGAACACACAGTCAAATGTTGCATTTTCTCCTTCCACTACTTGGATGTGTGGAGAATGCTCCAGGATTCGGGGAGGACAGGCAAATTCGGATACAGGAAGTTCCGAGAACTTTCGTCCTGTAAAAATTTAAAATTAGATTTTTAGAATTTATTTCGAAGAAAAATTACGAATACGAAAGCATTTTTAGAGTTTTCATTTATTTTACATTACAACTTTTATTTTTGTTGAAATACATTACCAATTTCATATATTTTTCGGTACCAACCCATTTAATTTAATTTTTCAAAAAGTATCAACCAAATAAATGTTCTATAATTTCAGTTAGCCTCTTATTGTGTTCTTTCCAATATTTATTGAAATCCTATATCATTTTTATTTTATTAGTTAATTTAACTGACTCTTTCCTAAAAAGGTTTACATAAAAATACCAAAAAGTAAAATTACAGACTTCCCCTTCCGTCAACATACATTTTACCCACAACTCTCTTCCTCATCATCCCCTCTCACTATCCTTTCACATGATGGACATCGGCTACATTTCGCTTTCATTTTTTATAATATTTTCGTTTTAGATATAAAATAATATCACATGAGCTGGAACTCTTTGAAAAGAATTTTTTTTTCTATTTGTTCATTTCTCTCTTTATATATACCTTTAGGAGAATGAGATGATGACTAGAAAAGATGAAAAGGATGGTAAATGATGACTACTGTTCCCTGTCCTCCTTATTCAATAGCTCAATGTGCAACTAAAAGTCAGATCATACTTTCTGATAAAAAGAAATACATTTCTATATCTTGTACAACTAACTAAAAGTACCAAAAAGTACCAACTACACACACAGATATTTATGATAGATATTATTATGTTCTCTTGTGCGGTTAGGATCGTTCATCCTATCTCAAAATCAACTCTTACTATAGTTTAGTCGCCTCTCGTCTACTACTACTACTATTCAATTGGGGTTACAGGGCGTTTTGAAAGTTTCCACAAATCTGTAGCCTTAACTCTTTACTCAAATTCCGTACTTAAATTTCCACCCGAATAGGATTAGAAGAAAATCAGCCACATGATTTAATTCCGACCCATTCCTTGATGGGGGTGTCAGTGGCAGTAGTAGTAGCATCAAAGGGGTGTGGTACTCAAGTCAACTCAACCATGCGGATCGATTGTTGTCAGTTCAATAAGTCAGTCGGAATGGGTTGGACTCAATTTTTTTTTTACTTTTAGTTTTTGCTTCATCTTTCGTATATATTATTCTACTTTGTACTACTACTACTACTACTACTTCTCTCTCATTCCATTTTCACTCTCGACGATTACTTACTTTTGATACCTACTTACTTTACGTGTTTGTACTGAAGTATTATAAAAGTAAATATTTATCCAAGTCCAAATACCTATAATATATATACCACTAGTATACACGGTCATAGGTCAAATAGGACAATGATAATAATCAATAAATGTCATAAAACACAAAGGCGTAATAGTTTTTATTTAAAAATTTGTCATCCGTATAGTTTCGCAAAGTTTTACTCTAAAAGCTTTATGTGTGTTTGTGTCAGTCGATCTAAAATGACTTTTAAGAGAAACTTTCATGTTAATGTTGGATAAACATTTTTACTAGTTGGTTGGTGCATGTAAAACTTTTTATTTTCTGTGTATCCTGCAAAACTCCAAATGATTAAACAGAATTGCAATTGCAATTGAAGAAAAAAAACTTATAAAAAAATAATATTATTGGAGTTCGACACGATAACAGTGTCAAGGTTTGTGATCAAAGTGTGTAGTTTGTCCCTGAGTAAGTAGCAAAAACTTAAATTGTCCTTTAAAGCTATAGGTGTACCTAAAATCATAACTAAAGATTGTATTTAATTTAATATTATTTTTCATATAACGTAAATCAATATTATAAGTTTACTAATACTGCTTTTTAGAATTGATCATGCGGAACTTAAAATGCTTTGAAATGAGTCACTGCTACTAGATAACGTCACCTTTATTTTTTAAATTTGTCTTTTTTTTGTTCACCTGAGTAGATTCATTTTTTAGCTTATTTCATTAATTTTAAGGGTGAATAGGTTTGTAGTTTAACGATATATAAATATCCCAAAGATGAAATGATGATAGTTTGCCTGTACTACTGTGGTATGGTAGCTAGGATTCAATTACGTTTACAAGATTTCCAAGCAAACAGAATTGCTAATGAAATATTTTTACAATAAACTAATCAAGAGAGCTGTACTCTTTATATTGTAGTCTGCCTAATTTTTTTGTAGTCTTTTAAAAATACACAAAAGAGTCGGAAGTATCCTTGAAACTTATTTCCGCTCCTTTTGGTAAAAGTTTGCAAATCGAATAGAAAATACTTTGGATGTAATCATTCCTCTAAATTGAACTTTGGGTTGAAACAGCTAATCCGATTGTGAGCTAGTAGTTTTTCATGAAATAAAAAATTCTTTGATGTAACTTCATGATCAATCAAAATATTTCCCTTTAATCCACACGTGCCCCGTTTTAGCAAATGTAAATGAAGTTTACTCAATAATTTCTTCTTGTTTTTAAACGAATTTGTCTTTAGTTTAATATTTTTGATAAAACTAACTTCCCGGAAGTGCCTTATTAGACAAAAAGTAAGGCAAACGCTTTGTACAAACGTACTAGCAAAAGTAGGAGAGATAAAGGAAACAGTTAATTGTGCTTTTTGTATGATTAATAGATTTGTCTTAAATGACTAGAAGATTTATAAAAATTAGTTAAAGCTAAAGGTAATGTTCATTAATTTCAAAAATAAAGTTTAGATCTTACCTGTTAATTTAGTTGGAGTGTGACAGGTGGGTGAAATAGGATGCGGAATGTTTTTCGTCTCGATCCATAATTTTAGATCTCTCAGTCGACAATCACATTCCCATGGGTTATCATGTAACTCCAGCTCATGGAGTTGAGAAAGGGATTTTACCTGAAAGAAACAATTTCAATTGTTAAAATTAAAAACAAGATAAAATTAATTTTAGAAATTAAAATGAGATTCATATTTTTTAATAAAAAAAACAAATAAAAATGAAAAGTACTCACAGTGCTATTGGAAAGAACAGTAAGCTTATTCGAGTTGATTTTGAGATTTTCCAAAATCTGTAGATGAGCAAAGGCTTGATCCTCAATGTGAACCACTTCGCAGCGACTAAGGTCCAATTTTACCAACTGAGACACGTACTGAAATGCCCCATTCTTCAGCCTTTTTATCGGATTTCCACCCAGATTTAGGTCTCTGGAAATTAAAAACAATTTAATTTAGTAACTTATTATTAATCAGATTTTAATTCTAGTTTTACTAAGGCATGTTTCCTTTTCATTTCATTTAT
>JAQGAA010003486.1:0-10811 GCA_034696425.1 Isotoma viridis
TTCGGGGTAACACCAATTAGGAAATCCAATTATTTTATTAAGTCCATAAAACAACGACCGGTTTCGACATTAGAATTCGTCTTCTTCAGGCTTGGACTTTAAATAGTCTTTAATAGTTTAAATTTGATCCACAGAAGTAGTATGTGGTGCTGGATTCTCTCATTTTGAAAGTTTCACAAGTCCAGATCTTATTTATCTATTGAGTCGACATAAAATCAACTCAAAAAATAATCAAAAATCTTGATTTTTAAGAATTATAAAATCATGAGAATGACTCAGCTTCTGTAGTTATTCAAAAAACAGTCCTCTTACTATACTATACTATACTATCCTCTCCTCTTACTTACTGTCCAACTTACCTCTAACAGATAGATGTTTTGAATTCAGTTGTGAAAAATCAAATTTTCGGTTCATTACTTGAAATTTGGAAAAAAAAACTAATGTTTCTATCGGTGATTTCAACTTAAAATCCATCCGTATCATAAGTCGAAAGTTGAACGTTTTGAAAATTATTAATAATCATATAGAACTTTTAATATAACTGAATTTTTGCTTTTGATAATAATTTATTTCTCGCAATTTGTGGATAATTATAAAGAACTGTTCGCCTGCTCATATTATAACACCGTGTTATCTTTAACTATCATTTAATCTCTGATTGTATCTTTCGCAAGAAGCGTTAAGCTTTCTAAAAGAGATGAACTGCCTACTGAGTCCATGTAATTTATTGTGCTTCTTAATAGTTTACCCATCAAACAATTCAACATAAGTTTTATTATGAAACTTTCGATTTCATCCATGATCCAAGTTTTAATACATGATTAACGAACGATCGCATAAATGGCTTTAGTATATTTAATTGCTTTTTTAATAAATCTTTTTCTAAAAAGTCTAATATAAGATTTTAATTATTCTTGTTTGACTGAAAAAAACAAATTTTGTTGAATCCCTGACATTTCACATGTTCACATTTCGGTGAAAGAGAGCTAAAGGTAGCTGGTCCAGTTGTTTTTGAATTTCTTTTGGGCATTCAATGCCAAGCTCTAGAATGAAATTTGTGTCAGAATCCAAATCTGTTGGCATTTTTGTGTTGTGTGAATTTTATTTTTATCCATCACTACCAGCATCATGGAATCAATGTTTTTTAATTTTTAAGCATTTTATAAAAATTTTACATATTCACTACATTCGCATTTTTGTTTAAGCAAAATTGGTGCATTTTAAGAAAGCAAGGCAATTTCATTATCTGCAAACAATGAAATAGGAATGTTGGTGTTCTCTTTATTCCCAAAAATTTGCTGTTACATAAATGCATAGGATTACTTAATCGATTTAAAAAAATTAAAACAGGCATTTTGCCTTTTCAATTTTTTCCTTTAAATTTACTAGCTAAAATGCAGAAGACTTGAAATAAAAATTTCGGTTTTCCCTTAATTGCCCAAACGTTTACAAGTTAAAATGCAGAGAATACAGAATGCTGATATGAATAATGTTTTTAATAAAGTACAACAACATGCAGCATGTGTAGGGTTTTTTTTAATTTTTTGTTTCAAAACCAATTACTGTTTTACAATTTTTACAATAATTATACAGACTTAATAGTTAGAAAATTAAGAATACTTCATAGACAAGAATTACACATTATCATGCTCATAAAAAAAATTCTTTTGACACATTTTCATGGCTTCTATATAGTTAAGAACATCCTCTGCAAAATAAACAACTATAGAGTTGATCAGTTGATGGAGTACAGTTGAGGGTAAAGTTGTCCAATAAAACAATTTACTGCTTTTTCGCTGGTAAATGGTAAATGGCTCATATATTTAATACTTATGGGCTCGGATATAATGGCGCCTGGAATATTAAAAAAGATTTTGGAAGAAGCTGAGAATATCAACGCCACATCTTGATTAGGTATGAGATAAATATAAATAAACTTCGTACGTTGAACAAGGAAGGGACTTGTTCAGGAAAAAATTAATGCAAAACAACCAAAAGTAATCCAAAACTGCACCGTGAAAATATTTAAAATGTAAGTATTTAGTTCTAATAACTGTTCATATGCAATAAAAAAGTACGAATAAATGATCATAGGCGGTCTCCTGTATCGATTCTTTAACCAACCAAGGGTAGAGTTTTTTTGGTTCTGTTATTTAATTGATAGACCAGAAACGACTTTGTGTATTTCCGATAAGCCATCGCTTTCTTAAATGATCCGCCCATTTCTTCCCACTACTGCCACTGTATTCATGATATCGAAATTCGTATTGCCCCAGCATGTATAGAGTTTATGCATGGATGTACATCTTGAATGCTGATTATTCTAATCAGTTCTTATGTCTTTCCTTTTTGCTCGAATCCCGCGAATTCCAATTGCATTCATTCTGATTTGCAGAATGTTTAACTGTGATCTCCGCTCTACGTTGGTTTACATTCTACGACTTTTGGGTATAATTTATCAAGGAGATAGATGCGATCTTTGTTGTTTATCATATCCGCCTTTCTAGGTAGCCGACATGATTTCGAATGATTAATCAAAATTATTTAATTTACCGCATTGTATGTGAGACCATAATACCTTTGAATTTTGACAAAGGAGGAATTATCTAGTTATGACTCCCCGAACGTAGACGATTGATCTACGTTCTAACAAGACATTGGCGCTTTGGGTATGTCAGTCGATGTAAAATATAATTAAGTTTTGCAGGGAAAAGAACGTGGAAGTTTGCTTGGTCATAATTGCTTAAACAAAATAATACAAATACGATAACATATAAAAACACATAGCCAATGTAACACATGGTTATTTTTAAAAGCTACTAAGACGTGCAACTTATTAGGTAGAGATTGCCTTTCAATTTCTTGTATTGTATTTTAATAGCATAATTGGACACATGTGTTTCAGTCTAGGACAAGGAAAAACATTAGACACATACGAAAAAGTATAAGTGTTTCTGGGAATCAAACAATAATTACAGTGTAAAATGATTTATGAATCCTACTCTTGCTATTTCTAATAAGGGTAGTAAGATATTACACTGAAACATCTTCTGTGCAAGCTGTGCTTAAGCTACTGATTTTCACACTAGCTTTGAAGAGATCAAATTTCTTCGAGACATGACAAGTTCATGCCGAAGACTGTCTGAACACATTAGGCACATTTTGTCAAGATATGATTGTTCAAAG
This sequence comes from Isotoma viridis, assembly GCA_034696425.1. NCBI lineage: Eukaryota > Metazoa > Arthropoda > Collembola > Entomobryomorpha > Isotomidae > Isotoma > Isotoma viridis. The sequence continues at coordinate 3,187 of JAQGAA010003486.1, forward strand.
TTCAAGACATGCAAACTTAAATCTTCCACGGGATACATTTCCTTACGGACTACCACATATGTAAAGACGTGTAGAACAAGGGATTTAAAGTGTCCAACTTACAAAAGTAATAAATAACGTTCTATTGCCCATTAAGTATTGACAATACTTAATAGGGTATCAAGTTGTATGTATGTAAAAAAGGGTTTGAGAAATTTGTAGCTTTTATAAAAATTCAAAAAATGTGGTATTAAGGGATCTGTTTTAGTTTTAAGTCTTTAATAATTAAAGTAGCGTATAGTTTTTTCGTCACACAATTCCACAATTTTCAAACATTAACGCCATCATGCATAAGACATGCATCATGCATCTATAAAAACTCACAATGAAACCTACAAAAATATTCTTCAAAATTCGTAAAAATTTTGTTATAGAAACAGTAAGCCAATATATACTATAACGTATTTGATTTGAACTTAATAAAGTTAAAGTATTGGTCCAAAGTCGTTATAGGCCAAACCCAGGCTATAGTCGCCATCACAGTAAAATTATGTCTAGTAGGCAGAGCGGTGTTAACACAGTCCAGCCAGGTAACTTGATTTCCAACAGCCTGATCCTTGTGCGTGACAACTGTGGGGCATGATTCCACCATCGTCATATCCAGTGTGAATTCTTCATTGTCCTCTACAGAAAAAGATCCAGTCATGGCAGCAAAATACCGATTGGCAAAAGTACCAGTCATATGGAACTGGATGATGAGTACTCTTTCAGCATATCACGCACCTATAAAAATACGTTATTATTATGATGATCTTGTAGATGTTGCTGCTTGAGCGTTGACTCAAAATTCAAAAATACTTACCACTCTATTTTCAGCATCAGCTTCGGCTTTACAGACTCTGAATCGAATCCCAAGCCGCTTTTGCTGATGATTACGAATTTGATAGGCATAATGCAAATAATAATACAATATTATATCACCATAAGGACTGCGTGATAGATATCTTTGATGATCCATGTCTTCTGAAAAAACCGCCAGCAGGTCTGGAAATTACGAAAAAATATTTTCAAGGCTTCGGGAATACAATTTAAATTATTAAGGGAGCTTATTAAAGAAACTTATGGTAAGATCAAGAGTGAAGTGAGGACCAAAAAATGCCAAGTGTCAGGATCCAAGAAAGTTAAGGTTTGCAAAGGAAAAGGAAAGAAACTAAGCCGCAGACTGCAGAAACCGTAAAAAATTATATTTACATTTATTTATTTTTTTTAATGTTTTTTATTATTTACTACTTTCAGTGTTTCAGCTTTTTACTACTGCTAGAGTCTTTTATGCTTGCTTTTACTCATTTTATCATTCTATTTATTTTGTGTTCATTGATTTGAAAATTATTTGACGTAATGTATAGATCCTTTTTTCTTAGTATTATTAGGATTACTCTTAGCACATGTAACTTAACATAATTATACACTACAGATATTAATTTAGAGATAAAAAACTTACGTTTTATATTTAGATAAGTTTCATCTACGCCTTGGTGAGAAGACACTGGATGATCCTGAAGGGCATACAAATGTAAACTATCCTAATTTACATTTGTAAACTAAATATTTATGTATTTCAGTGTTTCTTTCTGGGACTGGAGTTGTTTCACTTAAACCATCAGCATTGAAATGTCTATTTTTAAGATCGGCTTCTTGCAATGCTAATGACCATATAGCAATGGTTTAATTATTGCTTTATTTTTTATTTTTACGGCCCAAACTAAAGATTAATTCTCAGAGGTATTATAATTTATTTCAGCTTCATTTTAAACTCGATATTCATATGATGTGATATGTTCTTTACTGTTATGAATTTAAGAGCAAATTGCGCCTAATTGAAATATAATTAATTTACAAAACACTTTCGAAGTTGCCGATGAAAAAGAGCTTGAAAGCCTTGAGACCTTGTAGTGCCCTAAGAAATTAAAATAAATGTCTTGAGTTACAGTTATTATAAATATTTAATATACTAAAGATTTTTGTATCATGTAAACTATCATGAATATCTGCTAATCTTGGCATGGGAAGAATATCTTTTTGGAGCATCTTTGATTTCTTTGTTTTATGTTATTCATATGAAAAATAAATAACCCACGTTTTAGTTTCCCATGATTTATTCCGTATAACCTATCCATTGCAAAACCAGCCTTTTATCTAACCAATAAACAAACAGTTCTCCTAAAACAACACTTAAAACACCATGAACCAAGAAACCAACATCAAAATAAACATCAATGGATTGCAATGCCGTCCATTCCAAATACTACAAAAACCCCACCACCAAGCATTTGATTATTCTTAGGCGCATGGACATGGCTCTAAAATGTCTATCCATCATAATTTAATCAAAGATTTGGAATAGGACGTCGAATAAGAATGTGAGGATATTTTTCAAAAAATCTAGAGCAAACTGGTAAGCAGTAGCAGTAGCAGAATATTACCTTATTTTGAAAAATGGTCAAGGAAAGATTTATTTCTGCGGCACTACTCCAGTGACAATAATTACTAATTGTCCATGACATATATCATGCTAATCAAGTATTCTTTGTTTAAATTTAGCATGCCATTATCCCCACCAAAAGAAGTTCAGAAATATCAGGCAAGAATATGTTTAGCTCTGTAATTCTCATTTCTGTCATTTCTGTAAAACCATCACTAAAAAAAATCATGATTTTTTTCGGATTTGACTGCTTTTTAATATATCAAAATTAATATTTAAAAAAAGAGTGATCGACATAGAATATATAATATAGAATATAGATTATATACAGGGAAACTGTGATCCTTGGAAAATAAAGACATGTTTGACATGCCTTGTTAATATAAAAAAATCCCGTCTACAAGGGCATTTTTATGACTCAAAAAATCAAAAAAACATGCGTGATGATTACTGAGATAAGTTCGTAATTGTAAAACAAATAGTGTTTTGCCCTTAATTATATTGTGCCGTTACATATAGACAAAAGGTTATCGTTGCTGCATTTGGCATAAAAGATGGCTTTAAAGACAATCTAATGGATATGCCAGATTTTGAGAAAGCATTACAAACTTGTATGTAGAAATGAATTATATAAAGACGTACAATCATATGATACACACAATAAAGGCTCTAAAGGTTATTGCGAGTGCAATCGATACAAAAATGTATGATGTAGATGAGGGACATACACTTGCTCCTGGTAACCGCAACATTTTGCACTTGTAATTCACTCCTCGTGTGACAATATTATTGTTGTAAGTATTTGGGAAATAATAAATAATTTTGAAAAAAATACAATATTTTGTCATGGATTTTGTCTAGCAATTTTACACACCATTTACAATGGTAGTGATGAACATTAACACTATGTATAAAATAGAAACGTCAATTTCCTTAGGCAAAACACATGCAGTAAGTGGAGCTTCACAATCTGGAAAATCAACCCCAATAATACAACTTGTTTGGGCGACTACAAGAGTTAACCTCTGATCCCTCTAATTAAGTGACTTGTTGTTTTGGTGAGAACCAGGTGAATTTTTCAGTAAACTACAAGCAGCTGTTCCCAATATGGTCTCCCAGACCAGATTGAAAATGTTACCAAGTGTCATGTTCTGTATTAAATTGAAAAATTGATAATTGAAGCATACAAGTCTACAGATACTCGACGAGGTTTTGTCAGAAAAGCCACCAAAAAATTTCAATATTTCTAACTGTTAAAAAATTTTTACATAAAAATAGAGACTTGACCCTACAAATTAAAAATGTCAATTTTTCAAAAATCTCGGAGAGTCAAATATTGTAAGTCACCTAGATTGCCAAATGAATCGGGAAAAAATACTACCCTTTCATAAAAATTCCCAACACGACCTCCCTCCCTTATTGTTTTTTCCATATTGATATTATTGTTTAAAATGCTTATAAGGTCTAAAACCCAGACAAAAATACTACGTCAGTAAATATACGTCAAAATAGTCCTGGACAGCAATAATTTGGGTTCATCTCTCCGAATTAGAATTGAAACTTATAAACCAGAAAGATTTGAAACCTTGGTTCGAGCTGTTGTTCGATGAGGCTCATCCTTAACAGTCAAATTGTCGACCAACTTGCTATGAAATGTTGCCAACAATGAACAATGAAATGAACTCAAAGATAAAAAATGGTAAAGTTTTAATTGATGGAGCTCCTGTTTGAGAATTTTTTTTTACAGATTTTATCTACTCTTGTTCTAAACCTAAATCCATTTTTACTAACTGCTTTCGTTGGAATTTCAAACATATTAAAAATTAAGAAACTTCAAATTAAAGAGATATTTAAAACAAACGCATTAACCTTACTCTGTGAATCACAGAATCCTGTCTGACCAAGGTCCTTCTTAGCGGGCCAGATATTCTGTCAACAAAGAATCTACATTTGGAAGGCTGCTAGAAGTATTCAAAAAATTGCATTGTAAAAACGATTTTTATTTTGGAGATTACCATGGAACTCCAAAGGCGACATTTAACGCAACCCCAGATTACGAATTTTCAAGTTTTGAAAATTTGCGGGATTTTGATAGTATACAGATCAAGCACCACCACGACGAAGAATCTGGAGTCAATCAAATGATTATACGAATATCAGAGAACGGAGACGGAGCCTTTTTTTTCAGAATGACGTTTGAGGAAACTGAAGAACTCTGGCTGGGAACATTGATTATATGCACCAAAGATTATAATAGTAGGCAAAGAACAGTGATTTTTTTTCGTTTCTTCTCGCCTGTCTGTTTTTTGTCGGTTTGTTCTTCATGTGACGACTCTACTAACTCATCGTCACCAGCGTTACCACTATTTTCTTCAGAATCCAAATGTGTGTAATTATAAGCCCTTTCACAACTCATATCCAATCCACTCCTTTTATTTCGGGGCAAAATAGAATTAAACACATTGTTTCTTATCACTACGTATTTGTAAATTGTATCCTTCTCCCATAACTCATGAAATGTACAGAGATGTTTGTAGAGAGAGATGTAGATCCTTTATTTATATACTCATCACGAAGTACCACCAGTTGGATTACCCTTCAACATTTAATATATATTTAAGAATAGTTATAATATTATTCAATTCCAAACAATTTTAAAAATTTACCTTGCAACTCACTATCAGCATTTTTTAAAAGTAAACAACCCTTTACTAATTGCAAGCACTAATTTATTCAAAAGTGAATGTGATTTTATAAGAGCAACTCTCATTACCAATTGCATACAATCACTAATTGTTTAAAGGCACTCACCTTTATGAAGCTGTCCAACTTCATTAAATTGCATGTCTTCAACACACATTCTACAACGCTTAAAAAAATACAACCAAATTTACTTGCACTAAATCAATCACAACAAGTCAATCAACAGAAAAAATACATTTGTAAACAAACTCAAACCAACAAAATAACAGAATTCTATATCAAACAATCAACACCAAAATCCACTAACTCAATATCAAAACTCAAACAACCATCAATCAATACATAAAGTAAACCATAAAATAAAAACATCAACATGTCACAAGTAACAAATAAAGCAAACCACATAACGAAACTGAACTACAAACAATTATAACCAAACAACAAAAAATTCATTACAAATCTATGGATGGCTAATCAGTTCCTACTCGCCTTTTTATTAGTATATTAGCTAGTTAGTTAGTCTAGTTAGTAGCTATTTAAAGCTTCTGGCAAGTAGCTACGACAGTAAAGCAGTAATAAATGGACTGAATAATTCCAAAATTGCTAAAAACAACATTTTGAAATTATTTCATTTAACCTAAGCATTACAATTCATGTTAAATGAAAGAGCCAGGAAGGTGAATTATTATGAGTCTGAAAAATCAATTATGTTGCATTTTAGTGCGCCCCACCTTCGAATAATTACTTTCTATTACTTTCTTTATTGTATGATTTTATGTTATGATTGCATTAAAATAATAATTCCTGCTGATTGCACCAATGCATACAAACCGCTTTTGAAAACGTTTTAATGAACAATTTTTTAATGAACTTAAATTTTAAAGATTAAGACTTAATAAAAAATGCTATGTTCAAAATCTTATATGGTACAATAAGTGAACCGGGCAGCGCCAATGCTACAAATTACAATTTGATTAGCCGGGTACGGTTTAGATTAGTCGTTTTTCTACCAAAATAACTCAAATCAGTACTTGAATGAATGCGGAGCGTAAAGTATAAAAACTCACTTTTGCAACCTTTATTCAAATTGTTTTCCACAAAAATGTTATATGATTAATTGTTATTTTAAAATTTACATGTCTAATTAAAAACCGCTTATCTCTGTCTTTGAGGAATTTAAAAAACTGAACTACGAAAAAAAACTGAACTACGAAACACCTAACGTTTGGTCCGTGATATCTAATCCCGACAGAAACATTTTTGGTCTATCCAGACCCAAAACCCGGTCATTGCTTACTAGGGCTAGTCTGGTGTAATGGGTTTATCTGTGAAATTTGCACCCTAAATAGATCATGTGATGATCAAAAAAATTAAATGTTATAGTTTAGCTAATTTTAATGATCAACATTAACATGATTTTACACGAATTAACTTGTGGATTTACAAATACATTTTAGAGATATATTTTTGGTTTAAATATATTCTTTCTTTCTTCTTGTCTTCGATATGGGCGCAGCCGAATTGCAGGGTCAGAAGGGAAATACTGCAAATTAGAAAGGAATTTATAGAAATTTTTCCCCCTTCATTGATAAATGGATTTTAAAGAGGAAATTCAATTTGATGACCGACCATCCATTAGAACAGAATTATTGATTGATTTAGATTTTTAAATAAAAATGTAGCTTCACCAATTCTATTAGGATTTTACAATTAGACGGTAAATACAAAAGTCTAATGCAATCTGCATAACATTCAATTTTTAATTTGAATCGCTTAACAAATGTCTGTGGACGTAATCTGTGTAAACAATCTGTCCAATGGAATAGCATCTACTGACTTAATTAAACAACTCATTCAGCAATGCCAAAATGGTAGTAATACGCAAAATTTTCAAATGACTATTCAAAAATCAATTTTCAATTTTTAGTGGTTTATTGTTCAAATTGCAAGTGGTTGCAAATTTAAATGCCAATAAATGGGCAAAGCTATACTTTGTTGCTACACGAAAGAATATGTATCTAACGACGTTTTTCTCCCATGATAAGGCATGTTTTATGCGTCTTATTATTTCAATCTTAGAACAAGTACAGCTATTTTTTCCTGCCCAACTTTTTTTTTGAAATATTACTATGTAGGTTTTAATTTTGAGTAACATCATTCAGATGAATTTAACATACAAGAAACATTGCAAGAATTACAAGTAAAAGTAGGATTAATTTTAACCTTCAAAAAGTTTTGTCTACATGTCCTTGTTTATATTAAAAAATTAACTACGCGGTAGAATTGGAATCTTATACTTGAATGTTTCGTCGGCGAGGCGGTATTGAGTAAGCCACTAACCTAACCCAAGCAATAATGCAAAAGACCATGGATTTCGTAAACCATTACCCCAACCCAAAGCATCAGGAATGCAATCTACGGATTGTTTACGCCAACATGTTGATGTTTTTATTTTATGGTT
>JAQGAA010003487.1:0-10810 GCA_034696425.1 Isotoma viridis
TGAATTAACTTTTCAAAAAGGCATATTGAAAATCGAAACGAAAAGTATCCTGATAGGATTGAAAATAACTTTGACAGCTATTTATTGTAAGCAAATGAATAAATTTTGTACAACAGTTTTGACATTGTAATTATGTGTTCCGCAATCCTTCTGTGTGCACTATTTTATCAAAATTTAAATAAGAATATCTTCTGTGTATTGCCCTAGTGTTATTGTATTGACTAGTTTATGGACATAATGCTTTAGTTGAGTATACATTTTAGTGCGAAAAAATGTTGGGCATTCCAAATAGTGTCAATCAAAAATGTCAATACTTATCTTTATACCATTCAAAAGCTTCGAATATTATTTACCAAAAGGTTCATTTTGTTCCAAATATAAAATATGAACTACTTTGATATTTACATTAAAATTGAAATATAATTAATTTAAATAAAATACATCTTCTAGTATTATATTTAGAAATTACATGAAGTTCTGAGATTAATTTTGTTGGGTGTATTGATATTATGAAACGAAAAAATATAAGCTTTTCTTTCATAGAAAGTTAATAAATATGACTCTTTAGAATTCTGTATAAAGTCTACTTACATAAATGAAATAAGTGATGTAAATTACAGATTGAACCGTTTGCTAGCTTTCTTTACTTCAATAATTTCTAAAATTCTATTCATAGAATTATACACAGGAGTTTACGCTCAAATAGTCCAATAAGGCATAAGGCTCATCTATCTAATAATATATGTAAGAGTTTCTTGAATACCATGAATACAAAAACTTATCACAAATGAATAACTTTTTGAATGATTTCGTTATTCATTCTTGTGTAAAATACATCCTGATTCATGAACTTCCCAGTATAATATATTGGAGAGCACTGGAGTGGAGTTTTTAGAAGGCATTTCAGTAAATGCAAATGTTAAAAAATATACATTACAAATGTGATGCAAACATTTAACAGAGATTATCTCGATAATAATATGTCTGATGGATTCTAAGGTTAAACCTTTTTATTCAAATAAAGAGATTGCAATGGCTTTAAAATTAGGTATATAAAACCATTGATTACATGGGATATGCTACAGAATGCTTGGAAGCTTTCAGCTTGCAACTTTTGTTAACAACTCAGCTGTACTCATCTCATCTCCAACTTTTAGATTCAAAATAGACTTTCAATTGATTTCATTAATTGGTTAATACCTTTATTTATTTAAAATAGGTAAATTGAATGTGTATGGATATATTTACTTACAATGTAAGAAGACTCTTCAGATTGCAGAATGTCCTATCTTGAAGTACGCGTATCTTGTTCCAATTGAGATACCTGAAAATATTAAGTTTCAAAAAATATAGATGAATAAATAAAAAGCTTTAGAAGAAGGTTAAAGTGTTCTTTGTTAAATTTCGAGTGGCTGAAAAAGGTTTTAAAATACAATTGTATTAATCAGCAGAGCGATTACGCTATTTTAACCACATCCCTTTCTCATTAAAAATAGATTTTTGGCGAGTATTATTAAGAAAAAATTATGCATATTATATAGTGCATTCTTACTTAAATTGTACTTTGCTTTCATTATGCGAAAGCGAGTATACTTTGCTTTCACTATTAGTAGTTCCACTCCCAGTTCCAGTTTTTATGAAGGTATGTTCAAAGTCTTTGGTTTGTTTAATACCACGAGTAACACGAAAGCATTTTAAGAAAAAACTTAACTGTATCTATATTTCATTATAGCAGGCATTTTAACAGCATACATAACAGGTGATCCTTTATGATGTGGGTTCAATAATTGAAATTGAAATGATTCCATATTTTACAGAAAATTATAGAAAAAAAGTATTTTCTTTTATGATCGCCGAGATATTAACTTCAGTCAACTTTCTTCACAGAAAACATCTGCAGCGGAGTATGAATATAAAACTATTCTCTATTTATAGAAAAAATTTGAATTTTTAAATCAATAACACGTGTGGATGATTGTTAAAGTTATTTTATGTACAGACAATGGTTAAAATGTGCAGTTGTATGTAACAATTTTCAATTGAAAACCTTGAGCTTCCTATCACTCAAAAAATCGTAACAATTACAACGATTGAAAGTGGCAGTGCACTAAAACTGCAACCATCCTTGAGTGCATGCAATCGCAATTCTATAGGCCATTCATCAAAATGCATGTTTTTTCTACTCTTCGAACAAGGAAAGTCTATCATGCAAAGTGTCAATCATACTTCATTTATACACACAATGCAGTGCTTCCAAAAAACAAGTCACGGTGGAATTTACATGGAAATCTTAAGAGAGTCTCAATGCACATTTTACATTAAGTTGACCTTAACAAATGTCAAATACATTTTTATTTAAACATGAAATTGAATCATGACAATTGAAAAAATGATACAATTAATTGGTAAACTGAGTCAGTAGATTTGTGAAGCCCAAGCTGCATTTACTTCAGGTAAGGTATAATAACTAATTTTTAAAAATTAGCTTAAAGCCAGTTCAGGACTAGCGTTTCTGAACAGATTTGTTTGAAAGTATCCATTTTAATTACAATTATATGGCGAAATATGAATTCAGTAAATTCGTCAGTAGATAAAAAAACTATAAAATGACTTTTTTTTACATTTATTACTATCTTTAAATAAAGTTTAAGCTGTAATGGTTTTAGTGTTAATGGGTTGACATTAGTTTGGGTAATCCAAATTCATAATAGTTAATCTTCTCACAAATGTTATTATTACATTTTCATCTGATCTGAATAGTGTTACAAATCCGCCTCTTTATTTTCCACAGGCTGGACAGTAAAACATTTTTGATGATAATGCACATACCAATGATGTGTTATCATTACATAAAGAACGTAACGTATGTTGTTAATGATAAAACATAATGATAAGTAAATTAAATTGGTATATGAGTCATACTACATGTCATAAGTGTGTATTATTATGCAAAGATAAAATAGTACATTTTAGTTCACCCTCATAACTCATTCTGATCTTTTGTATTATACTATGTTTTATTTAATTTTAATTTTTTTTTCATGTGACTAGATGCTAATGCTAGGATCATTTTGTAATCCCATATTATATAAAATATCGTCGCATTAAATTTTGGGGATGTAAAAAAAGTGTAATTTGTTCTGGTGCAGGGTACAATTTAGTATTTTTGAGCAAATATTAGTAAGATCCCATTAGCATTATTCACCCTAATATAACACAATGTAATGCTTTAAAAAAGTCAATCCTCGAATAGAACTAGAGCTTGTCGTTGCTTGGCATAGTAAGTGCTCTAATTACTGTAAAGTAATTCCGAATATTAATAAAAACAGGGTAAAAAAATTGGATAATATTCTCATAGGTTGACTCATTACTTTTAAACACTTAAGATCCTCAAACGCCTCCAAGCCGAAGACCGAACGGTTTCGAAAATGGGTAGAAAAAACGGCAGAAAGCAAGTTCGTGATGATACTTACAGCAAAATTTTTGCGATTTTCCAATGTCAAAGCCTAGATTGTGGGAAAAAATGGACATCTTTTCATGGATGGAAAACAATATCAAATTATAATGAAAACTGTGGAAGTTGCTTAAACAACTCTAAGGGAAAGGTCATAAACATTGAAGAAAAGGTCAGATAATATATTACATTTATCGTTTACATTTTGAAAGTCTATAGGTACTTATATAAGTTATCATTCAGTTATTAAACCTCATTCATTATTCAATCACACAGCAAACCGAAGTGGACGTTTACGTATGTCAGACTTGTAGCAATGCTTCGTACTTTGTACAAAATGAGGATGGGACCATTGGGACGACTATTAATTCTAAACCATGTCCGAAATGTGCAAACATTGCTGAAAAGACTGGGAAACAAAAACGGGTATAACACAATCGTCATTTTCCAAAAAAAATAAAAAAAGCAGAAAAGCTACTATTTTTAAAACAATTTTTCAGCATGGTAAGACAGTGACTTTCGCTTGCGAAAATAAATCTTGTGGAAAGTCCTGGGCGTCAGTTTTCTTTGGAAAAGAATACACTCAGAAATGTCGAAAATGTTCGAATAAAGGGAAATTTGTTGGAAAACAGGTAAACTAGAGCAAATCTCTATTAAATATTGCATTCACTTGGATAATTAAACTCTATTCTTGAGTTTATTTTAAATAGGCTCAAGTACAATTTTTAAAAAAAATACATAAAAATAAAAATTATCTAATGTCTAAACACTTCAACATATTTGTATTATAAAAATTTTAGGAAGTGGACCCAAGCGATCCCAAGTATAATCCACGTTCTAACAGACCTTCATGGATGACACAATCTGGTCAACATGATGTTGACAACTGTGACATGTGTCAAGAACTAAAAGCATTAGGAATGACAAATACTTGTCGAGGCAGCAGAAAAATTGAGATAGTGGAAACAGAACTGGAGGATGGAAGGCTCGAGTCAAGGGTCAATTTTACAGCAGGACGCCCACGTCCACCCCCGAATTATTGATTTTATTTGCTATACTGAATTATGTCAAAACACTTTAATTTAAGAAATACAGCATTTCATGTAATAGAGACAGCTAAACCTGGTAAACAAATTTGAAATTAAAGTAGATTTTAAAATTGCTTTTAGATTGTATAAATAGATAAGTCAGGGACATAGAAGTTTGAAGGAAAGTTTTGACCTCAAGTCTGTTTAAATAAACGTTGGTAAAAGCTAGATCCTACTAAAACCAGTTGTATCCAATTTAATCCAGAAATTTAGGAAGCACATTAAAAGCACCTGGAGGTTATTTAAATTATTTTGTAAAAGCAATTTATTAATGCACGAATAAACAAGATCAAAGTTATGTCATACATAGTCCAGGTCGAAATTGAGTCTGTGTTTATTTTGTCGACTATATCAGAACTTAATACAATCACCAGCCCTGATACTATATACAGCTTAACATTTCCAGACCATAGTGCATCTTTAAAATGTGTTCTTTAATTGTTTAATTAGTTTGAGACACTTGAGGTATAATTAGTGTATCATGGGCAAATAGCAATCTCTCGCCATAATATAAGAACATATAGAAAATATAATTACAATTTCTGAGTACAGTAACAACACTACTTTTAATTAATGCTAATCTTCACTGACATAATCTTCGAACAAAACCACTTCAAAGAAGTCAGCTCTTTGATTAACTAAAGCTGCTGAAAAGATGCATAAATTTCTACCAATTTCATCAATTACACGAAGCCAAGGTCAATAATGGGAATTAGCCAGTTATAAAGGAAACTTCAATTCGTAATTTAACCCAAAATGATCAAAAGCAGCTGACATTAAATAAGCAATAATGCAGTGTTAATACCATGTCATATACAGAAGAACTTATCCAAGAATGAGCAAAGTTCGTAACTCATTTTATTTGTTTTTTATCATGTCATCACGGTCTATATAGATCTACCGACCCCGTTTTCACACTACTTTATACTGCAAGTTTCCAATAATTTCAACTTCATTTATATCAGAATCAATAGATTGTTCTTCGTACTGAATTTCAATTGACGTTTATAATACTAATTTCTGTCATGAATTATAAAAGCAATTTCAATACATCAAAAACATCTCTGCTTTTGGTAAATTAAATACATGAAATGTCTCAGTTTCAGTATCTAATATTAAACGTACTTTATTTGCCATATTTAAAACATACTTTACTGTTTTGAATTTTCAATAGAAAATGTATAAAAATGAATCCCAATTATGTGATCGTTTTGGTTAAACTTATGAAATCAATCGAAATATTTCATATCATATGTATCGAAATCGTTACAGAGCACGAGAATACATTTTCTGCATTCTCTATATCCGTCTCTATTTGCCATAATAATACTCTAAAGACAACGAACTAAATGTATTTTCAGTTATTTTTAAACAAACTACTTTTCCTGTAGACTCTATGAACTTCATTTGAAAATGAGGTAATTACAATGACAATTTGGTAATTATTCTGCAAGAGTAATTTTGTACGATTCTGTTAAGTGAACTCTCCCTTCTCCATCTTTATGATAATATTTGAATTGAGTTGCAAAACAATTTATTCGATGACAATTAAATTCTTTGTTATGAGCTCGAGAAAGGTTCTAAATATTCAACTCATTCCAATTGAAGCTATTTCTAGGTAAACATAATTATCATGTGTATTATTTTATACTTCAGGTTATCTAAGGCAGAATTGTAAATAAAAAAATAAATTGACTTACAATTGCTTGAGCGAGGTCATATTTTCAAACGCCCCCAGTTCAACATAGCTAATGACGTTGTTAGTCAAAGTAAGCGTTTCCAGGTTGGTCAACCCCCTCAAAAATTTCTTTCGGATGGATTCAATTTTGTTATTGTTCAAATGCCTAATAACAGAACCAAAATAACGTAACAACAATTTCATCTATAATATAAGTTAAATTTTAAAATGTCTACTACTTATACAAACGACAATGTTATGTAAATCTCAATAAACAAAATAATTTAGATTAGAATAAACCGAATCTCTTCAAATAGTGTCAAAATTACATAAGTATAAAAACAGCACTGGATACTCTAAAACGAAATAATAACTTTCTCCTTATAACCAAAAATTTTGTTTTCGCCATTCTTAGAAGCACCCATTCTCAATAGTGTTTCTTTAAGGATTTTCATGCGACTTACAAAATCTTCAACGAAGTGAGTGACTTGAAAACCTCTGTTTCCCTTCCAGTAAGCAAGTTGTGTCTTAAGTTTCTAAAAAGCATATAACATATACATGTATAGATAGTTCTGATGTTTGAACTGAAGTCAAGGAATGCCTCGAAGAGGTAAGCCGCAGGTAATAGGATTAACTATTATTATAAACGACCTTTGGAGGGCAGATTAGATATTTAGAATAGTTGTACTTTATACACTGTATTGGATGTTACATTGGCATATTTCAAACGAAACAAGTTGGGTTCATACATGTCTTTAGGATGAAGTACGTTACATAAATAGGATGACGCTTAGAATACTATACTTACAATTCAATCAATGCAGATAATCCCTCAAAAGATCTTGGTTGAAGGACGGATATTTGGTTGTAGTCGAGTGAAAGTTTTCGAAAACTATGGAAAGCCCTTCGAGCACCACCACCACTACTACTTCCATCATCCGAAAACACACCAGTAGGTATATATCTCAGCCTATTATTTGTCAAGAACCTGTTGGATAAGAATTCAATAAACAAATAAATGAAAAAAACTGATTTCGTTACATAATGCAAAATTTTCTTATTACATAATATTTAGTTATTCAATGGGCTCTGAAAGAGAAAGTAATTTAATAAAATTGAAATTTAATCATGCAAAATGCAGGCATCCTTTTATGCTTAGTTAATTGATTTGAAAATGATTGTGTTATTTTACCTTTACTTTTTTTAGCAAAAAGAAGATAGAGGTTAATTACTACTTTTTATATACTGCTTTCTTGCGACTTACTACTGTTTCGACATAAAAAGTCTTTAGAATTCATAGTTTTCACTTTATAGGTATTATACCTTACGAAGACTTCTCAAGGTTAATCAAAGCATCAAAAGTATAAGCAAAAAATTGGGGAATGGAATTCTTCGTGAATTGAAGATCAAACATAAAAAAATGGAGTGAGCGGGTGGAATGTTTCATAAGCCCTATAGAAATAGATATATAAGCCCTTACAATCGTAAGTGCCATATTGTAGATAATAATTAAATTTGGGAACATCTATAAGCATCTCAAGTTTTTTTTCTGACTTATTTCTGTGAATGGAAAATTTTATTGTATTCGACAATAATGTAATCCAACAGAAGTCAGTTCTTGCTAATTATAAATATTAGCATTCATTATTTAATTATATGTACATAAAATGAAAGAAAATGTATTTATTAATGTTCTCAAATTCCAGGATACCAGATTATACCTTCAATCAAAGCCTTTCCTTTGAAAATGCAATCTTCAATTAGTGAGGCAAGCGTACTCACTATTGTAAACTGCCATTACACAAAAGATCACTAGAATTCATTTACGGAGTAATGAATATAATCTTATTAGAAGATCAAAGATAAGAAAAAGAGGATTTATTCAATGAAATAGTACTACTTTGTTCCGTTTCCAATTATGGAGAAAGTCGGAATAGTCGGAGAATAAGTAAGATAATTCGGGTTTAGTTTGTTTTAATAGTCAACTGTAGTTAGTACCTAGTTATAAGTTCTATTATAAATTTACAAAAAGTACTATCCTTAATTTTTAGAAAAGGTTTGTGTTCTTTAAACGTAAAATCAGCTTGAATTTAGAGTTTTTTATGATTGCAATGGAACATACTGAAAGTTTTTCAGGTATGATGAGACACAAAAATATTCAACACCAAATAACTCGTAACAATGTTAAATCCCTAGCCTTAGCAATGACTTTTTTTTATCAAAGTAAAAGCTCTACACGCTATATACTTTTGCTTAACTGCTAAAAGAGGAAGATAAAGTAACACATCAAAGAAACGTGTATAAGAGTGGGGGAGGTCAATAGGTCAACAAGTAGATAAATGAAAAAAAAGAAGTAATTTGTTTAATGATAAAAGTATCTGTAGAAGAACAAGAAAGAAAGGCTATTTTAAGTACAATCTCACATAACTTACAAAACTTGTAGACTATGAAGTTGGCCAAATGCTCCTGGAGCGATGTCTTCGATGTAGCATCCGGATAAAACCCTGGAATAAAGTTAATAAAAAGTACAATATTTTGTATTGGGATACAAAATATAGGTAACTATAATTAGATTTGCAGTTTGTCCACTTTGTCCTACGAGGTGTTTATACAACAGTGAAATCTAATTGTCCACACCCACACCACATTTATTTTACATACTCTTTTTATTCCCCTAAAGCCGATATGTTCTGAGAACGTGTTTGTATTTTTTTATCAAATCAACGAATGTCTCGCTCTTTTTAAATTTTATTCAATAATTCCATACAGAGTAGAGAATCACAAAACATGCTTCAAAATAAAATACATAATTTCTTCCACGTAAGTCATGAACTTCATCAAAAGAGTCTTCCTCTTTCCAACATCTTCTAAACCCAAAGCGTGTCCCTTACCACTGAAACCATAATGGCTGGTGAAATGTTCCCCATAAACCTCGTAATGGTTCCCATTACACTTAAAACTTCCAGAACAATGTGCCTTTCCTTATAACTCTGGAATTATATAATGTAAGTACCCAGTTGACGACGCCTATATAACTGCGCTCTTCATCTATGATACTTGGGGTGTAGACTGGGAAACAGAAAAGGAAAAAATTGTCACCACTTTTTCACACTATGACCTCAACAGACATTCTTAAATTTAGATGTTTGATGTTAGATCAAACTCATCCACTCAACAATTCTGTCACTGCCATGCTATTTATATGGGGAAATATCCATGAAAAAGGTTTTTCTATAAGAGATTTTTAACATGAAAGGAAGTTCATTCAAGAAGGACAGTCAAGTACATCTCAACTGCCTCTAGAACCTGAATCTCATCCAGTTTTATTGAAAACTTTATGTAGAGGTTTTACGATAACGATTCTCATCGTCGTCATTTATAAATGCCTATAACTTCTTTTTCTTGATTCGTTTGAAGAGGGATTGCATGGATGCGGCATTCTTTCTTCAGTCCTCGTATCGTGTAATCGTTATGTTTAACAAATTGATTGAAATATAGAGATAAAAAATTCCAGTAGAAATAGGAAACTAACAAGGTCTCTTTTATTATGTTGTGAAAAATTATATTTTGTTAAATACTTATAGGTTGGTAACTCTAGTAGTATTCTATATAATAATAACAAATGTGTATACTTAGGTAAAGTTATTAGAGCATTAAAAATCCTACAGAAACTACAGAACTTGCGAATGGAGGAGGGATTCAATCTCCAAAAACAATAGAAATCAGAAACGAGTTATTAAGGAGATGAAGTAGATAGAATAGATATTTAGAATTGAATAAGGAATAAAGATATACCCAGTAAACTTTCTCCAAGCTTTGTAAAGGCTGAATTTAATTTTTTGAATGAACAGTTGCAGTTGATTGGGTTTATCAATATCTTGTAACTTTTGACAAATAAGTTTAATTTTAATTAGTGTGGAATTGTTTATTGTCCACAAATATGCTTTATCTATTTAATAAATTGGATTTGGTTAAATTATTAACAGCTTGAATGACTAAACAATTGGACTATTTAAAAAGCATTGACTTAGTTAAGAGGACTTACGTAGGGAAAATTAGCATACCTAGTTGGCAGTTTTCCTTCAAGAGAATAAAACGTGGAACCAAAGTTCTTATGGGTCGAAATCTAGACACATTTTGTCAAAAGCAACCTTGAATTTTTTTTTGAGTTTCAAAGGCATTGAAATATTGCACTCAAAGAGTCATAATACTATTACCGTTAGTTCTGTCCCGTCAATTACTTTAAATAAAGTTCTTCTTTGCTATATTGTTCTTCAAATATATTGTATTGCCTAATTTATTTATCACAGAAATTACATGCCGTATACAACTGCGTCCTTGACAATGAATAGAAAAAAATACAAGACTTGCACCAAAAAGTTTTAACGAAAAATAGAATCACTCCATGTATGTAGTACTTGTAGTATCTAGTAGTTGATACAATTTTCATAGAATTTGCTTTCAGACATGGCTTTTATCTGAAGATCTTCTAAATTAAATGGATGCATGCATGGAAACTGTTCTTCCACAATGCACCTAAAAATTATGAGAATAGTTTTCAAACTTTTTGTGATACATTAGATACTAGTT
>JAQGAA010003488.1:0-10806 GCA_034696425.1 Isotoma viridis
TAGGCAAACAACTCATCAGGGTTTCCAATGGACAAATTCAGTTGACGAGTGAACTTCCACATGGAGTCATACTCGCTCTTTTTTTCACGGGTAAGTGAAACTTCTATTTATTTGTGCCTTAACATTCAACCTTTCTCTGTTTGTCTTCTTACCTTGTTCCTTTATAAGCTAGGTGGATTATCTAATAATAAATACAATTAATTAATACTAGAGGCAACATGACACAAAAGTTTGATCGTGTGGCCGTCTTGATGGTCTTGATCTCTCGATACTTTTTGCTTTAGATATATAAAGACAGGATAAGCAAAAACACATTTATGCGATACATTAGCTTTGCACATGTTGTGCATGCTTTTTCCTCATATCCTTATTTATTTATTTTATCTCCCTGCTTCTTTGCTTTATTTAATATTTTATGCTTTCACTTTGATGTTGATATAATAAACAATTGATTTCAACAAGTTTTATAAGATTCCTTTGTGTATGGTTTATTTTTAAAATCTTTTGTGTAGTTGAACCCAAAAATGTAATTTATTTAAGAAACCATGTTATTTTTTAGAATGTAAGTTACACCAATCGTTTTTTTTTTGATGAATTAACTTGCTGAATACTGTTATATAGGTTTTTAGTTTTTTTATAAGAGGAAAAATGGTGATACTATAATATTTTTTACGTTATCTCCTACTATTTCTGCAAAGCATAAGAGAACCAAGTTTTTGATCTCATTTCACATCTTCTTTTTATCTTTTAAATAGGTAAATCAAGCCCGGAGCAAGAAACTAATACTGTTAATAATAAAGTGCAGAAGTTTTCCAGTCGGTTAATGGAGTTTCACAAAGATATCAATGGCAGAGGGATCCATTTCGAAATGATTCAGATTCCATTAATAGCAACCGAAACTGTTGGACAGGAAAACTCTCTTCTTGCTTCTGGTGAAGGAAGAAATGAAATACCGTTTTTAGCAATACATGGGGAACATTCACGAAGGATTGAGGTTCGTTTATTTTTTTACCTTTTTACTTATTAATCCTTTATTGTTTGTGCATCTCTACCCCGGAGGAGCATGTAACAAAAGTAAAGGAATTAGGTTCTATTCATCCTATCCTTTGAGCTTATTACCTACTTTTATCTAACCGTGTTTATCAAGTACTCATCTGTATGGAGCTACTCTGTTAAATCTTTAGACCACACTGCTTTTGACATAGCAGATCAAAGAACGGTATTAAAAATCGATACGCTGTTATTAAGCCTTATCCTTTGAACGATTTTTAATCCTTGTAAAGACTTTCTTAAAAATAGTTTCTGAAAATCATTTTTACAAAATTCTGTTTGTATAAAATAAGACCAAAATATCAACTCACGCGACATGCGTTTTATACAACAAATGATTTATGTACTTAGACCTTTCCTTCCTGTGCTGTGTGGTAACGTTTTATCTTTTCAACTGAGCTAATTCTTTAAACTCTTAAACAACTAAACTTGAAAGATGTGCAAGAAGTTCTAGAAAAATCTCTGTTAAAATTATGGTTCATAAGAAAGTATATAATTGTAAGGTTGGTAAGAGCATTTCTAAATGTAAACTTTTGAGGATAAAAAACTATCTACGTTTACACTTCATCAACAAATTTGTTAATGTATTGGGTAATTGGGTAGTAAAGATTTCATAAATATTTCAAGGGTAAAATTGAGCAGAAAACGGAAAAAGTGAAAAGGCTTAAAGAAGGCAGGTCAACAGAATACATATAAAAATATTAAGGAAGTTAATTTCACACACAGAGATAAGATATCTCACGTATTAGAAAGGATTCGTCAGCAATTTAAGATAATTCTTTCACGTAAACTAAAAAAACACTTTACAACTATAAGTACCATTTGAGTAGTTAAAAAATCTATGATCAGATTTCAACGATTTAAGAAAAGTCATATTTTTCCCTAAAAATAATTAGGTATTCTGTTTATTGCTCGTCTAAGCTAAAATAGTCTTATGAATAAATACTTATACAGCGTACGATAAGAAAAACTTAATGGGTGTTTGCTATCTTTCTTCTCGTGTTTTTTTTCTTATGTGCTTTTAACTATATCATCATTTGCATGACTGATCTTTGTCTTGAGTAAAATGTACACCCTGTATATAAAGAAACACTATCTTAGTTAATCGTTCCATATAAGTCTTGAATTTGGCTGGAAACGAAGAAGATTTTGAGTTTAAGGAAACTATCGTGAGGAAATGAAGTGAAATAGAGATCATCTAGAATTTTCAGTAGGGAGGAGGATACTTCTAAGCAAATATTTACACAATCTGAGGAAAAGAAACTGAAATTCAATCAGGGAGAGTTAGTGTTGATGACATGGTACAGTAGCTAAGTAAGTAGTTACCTCGATCTTTCCCTACTGTACGTACTAGAGGATCTAAAGATTATATACAAACGAGAAAGGAAATTCTCAAGTTTCGGTCTCCTTATCTTCTTTGTGGTATTATGTAACACCCTACCCGAATATAAGTGCATGCATTCCCATCATACACATATTGCCATGCCTTGAATTCTATCTGATTCTTTGCCTGCTTTCTCCTTTGCTTCTTGCACTCATTTAACTGGCAGGAAAGAATACGGTATTAAGTGCTAAGTCTACAAAGGACTTTTAAAGTAAAACCTCAAGCATCATAGTATCAAGACCAAAGTAAACTTTTTACAAGTGAAATACCATCGGATTAAGCCATTATTAATCACCAAAGTTGTAAAAATAACTCGTTCCATTGATTTTGTTAAAATATCCTTGGGTACACTTATTACTGTTTGCGGAGTATTTATGCATTTATTAAGAGAATATGGGTTGACGTTCCTCTGACTTTATTTTTTTAAGTTTGTTTAGCATTTTGCATTCTAATTTGTTGACATTAATTAAACTAATAGTTGTTGCTGGTTGTATCAGATCTTTTGAATCTGTGTGCTGCTTCTCAAAACACACATGTTTATATTTTCATAGACTAAAAATACTGGAAAAATAGTTTCCTTCGAATTTTCGTATATGCTATTTAATGGATGCCACTACCATCAGAGTCAGAGAAATATTGAGGTAAACAAGTACTTATGTTGCAACAGGAAATTTTTGGGAAATAAATCGAATGTGTAAACAATTTTAGTACCTACTTATAATGAAATACGAACACATGGAGAAAGGCAAGAAAAACTACAACCCTGAAAGCTGCACACTCAATATTAAATGTACAAACATTAAAAACTATATCACCTACTCGGTTTTCTTTTTATCTTTCAGTAGAATAACAAAACAAAAAGATGAATTTTGAGAGCAGTATGTTGTTTCTAGCCGAAACGACAAAATTTATGAAAACACATTAAAAATATCCCAGTTGTGGCAAGTACTTTGGAAATTTTGATGTGAACCAATAATAATAGAATAAGACAGATGATTGAATATATGGAGTGTATATACCCTGACTTTTATTTACTTTCTTTTTTCATGGAAGGAGTTTTATGTACAATGATTATTTACTTTTTCTTTTGAATATATTTAAAGTTTACATTTGAAGCATTCAGACCTTTTAAATGTCTGACAGGAATTATACCCCAAATCCAGTATGATTTTACGACGCCAAAATATCTCATCGAAAGATAAGAATGCTGAATTCATGTGGACATGAAGCTTAGGTCACTACTTTTGAGTAGTATCATCAAGGCAATTGCTGTCGAGAACTATGTAGTCCTCGACAGAAAATATATCGATTTCATCTTGGAATGTCATTAATGTAAACGGGTTGTACCCTTGCCATGCCGATGTACCGACTGGGACTTCTTTCACGATTCACTAGTCGAGAGATCTTATTGCCAATCCGCTTGTTTAATACTTGTCTATCTTTGCCCAAACTCATCTTTCTTGAAAATGTTTTTACTTTTTTTTTGCAGATACTTTAAATTCTTGAGGTCTTTTTAAGATAAACATTAAGCTATATGCTATGTCAAATTGTTCTTAGTGAGTAAGCCCAAAAATTCTCAGAAACTGAATTTTCATATTTATAAATTGTATTATTCTGTATTTGTCTGTCACTTATTTGATATACGTCAGAAAGATCAGTCTTTTGCATTGTCTAAAAATAATGCTACACCACATATCCTATATTAATCTAGATGATGTGCAATATATTGTTGTACTGTGAACTGATATAAAATAAGCATGATGTATATATGTTAGATAGACTGATTGGTTTTACACCTACACTCATAGACGAAGCTTTTGAAGTGTAGACAGTCATGTCACGATTGAGAAAATTTGCATATTCGATTTATAAAGGTGGAATCAAATTGGATGGCATTGTAGGTCTTATTCAGAGATATTATTGTTAAAGAAGCTTGGAGTAAAATAAACCTAGAAAGAGTGAAGAGATCGAAAGGGAATGAGAATGTAATAGGTTTACACAGAGACTGACAGTTGAAGATGAGAAAGCGTACATACATTGGCAGCGTCTGTCGCGTATTTTGTTAAAATAGGTGGTTTGGAATGTCAGTAAAAGGAATGGAGATGGAACTGAAGATTTGTTTTCTTGATTGTATGCACTAGGAATATCTAATCCGTAAGTACGAAGTACAAAGTCCAG
This sequence comes from Isotoma viridis, assembly GCA_034696425.1. NCBI lineage: Eukaryota > Metazoa > Arthropoda > Collembola > Entomobryomorpha > Isotomidae > Isotoma > Isotoma viridis. Next base: position 4,613 of record JAQGAA010003488.1, read on the forward strand.
TAACAGTAATCCTGATTGATGGCACTTCCGGACATGTTATTAATTTCCATGGGAAGGAGAAAATCTTAGAAGATCGTAAAGGAACTCAATTCCCTTGGAGATATCCCAAATGTTCAGAAATTTTAGGTGCTGGACAGTTAACTATTTCTAGCAAAGACTCATCTTCTGATACAAAGACCTTTAACGCATCTGAATTTGAAGGTTGTGTAAAAGGATTATACTTTGGAGCATTTTGGGTAAGAAAGTTTCATTTTATGTGAGCTTTAATTCTATTCCAATGTATAACAATCAATGTAATGGAGACAGAAGGCTGAGAAATTAAAAAGTCAGAGAAAATAAAGAGATTTGTCTTTTCCTTTGCACAGTGCCCTCCGTGTCGTTCTTTCTTGCCACTTTTAATTGACATCTATAGAAGGATCAACGAAAGAAAGAAAAAGTTTGAGATTATATACGTCAGCTCAGACAGGTTAGTTAAATCCAGTTTGAAATGTCTTATGCAATGCTATCAAGTTTTTGACAACGAGTCTTTAGCTAATAACAAACTACGTAAATTGACTTTAGTACTAGAGAATTTATATGAACATAGAGTTATTGGGAAAGTAGGCCAACGAATTAGAAAGTTTTTCCATTTTTTACAAATTCGGAGACGGGAGAGTTTAACACAAGTCAAATGCAAAATTTTATGGTTATGCATAATCAATATTTATTTTATATACATGTATGAGGCAAAAATAGGTATTTGGTATTTTTGTTTTTTTCTCTGCTAATTTCATACATTTTATAAAATAAATATTAGATAAAATTGGCTTCTTTTTTAATTTACATCCTTAAAGAAATGTGTATAGAACAAATTGCCGTATTTATTTGATCAGATTATCAGTTACTAGCTTGACTTTGTTGAGGAATGTGCCATTTTTTAATTATGATTATTTTCAAATCCCCTTTGCCCATTCGACTGATTTATAGGTTCATAGTTTATACTATACTGGTCATCAAAACGTTTGATGATGGAGCTAGGAGCTAGCTGACCATAGGTTCATGTAATTAACTTCCAAGTTGTTTGAACTAATTGCCCTACATTACTAGAGTTTAAAGCAAATATAAATTAGTATGCAAGAGATAAACCAAGTTCCTTAGAGGCTTCAGGCAATATAAGATAAATCATAAAAAAATATAATATAATAATGAGAGATACACAACTAGTAATGGCTTGGGGCTTAGTTTCTTCAATAATACAATATTAATCACACGTTAAGGCATATATAGTTCTAGGAAATATTAATTTTGTTAGATTCTTTGTTAATAAATCGAGATGAAATTTTTGAAGTGTGATCGGAATATATTAAGTTATAAAATTACGCAACGCGCGGCATGTGTACTTATAAATTGATTGTATGAAATCGTCTCTATAGGAGCAAAGAGTCATTTGATCGGTTTTTATCATCCATGCCATTTCCAGCAATTCCATATGAAGATAAAAAACGTCGAGAAGATCTCACTGCCATGTTCAATATAAAAGGAATCCCCTCGTTCAGCATTATCGACTCAGACGACAACATTATCACATTAGATGGCCGATCCGAGATAAATGAAGATACAGAAGGAGTTGTAAGTGGGCTGTTTACCCTCTCAGATAATGGAAATTGCAAACAAAAAGTACTTTCTCCATTTAATTATTTCCCTGCACTTACTTTTCTCCAAAGTGTTTGGTAGTTTGTAGCTCTCTGTTCTTGCATGGTTTTCTACAAAAGCCTTAATGTAAAGGACATTAAGACATTTCAATCCCTCTGAAAACAATGATAACATATATAAATAGTATGATGCCAAGAGATGTTATGAAGCCTAAACAATACCAAGTATCTATCTATTAGTTCTAGGATGGGTGTATTAATGGTAACTACCTATTTCCAGGACTTTCCATGGTATCCTAAAGCGGTTGAGGAACTTAAAGATAAACACTCAACCATACTAAACCACACCCTGTGTCTCATCTATTTTTTAGGTAAAGAAATTTCAATTACTATATTACCCTAGAGCATTTCTTGCCGATTGCCCAAAAATTACTCTAGATAAAGATTATGCATTTATGTAAGAAACCCTTTTGAATTCTAACTTGATGGTTTATATCAATTTCATTATGTGCTTTTAATCATGTATTAATAGTGTTTAAGTTTGATTTGACATTTGATGTTATTCTTAGCATTCTTAGAAAAGTTAAATAATAGGGATAAGTCTGAATGATAATTCTCGTAAATTTGCCAGGGGATGATGAAGCAGAATATGAGAAAGCAGAAATTGCACTTTTACCAATTGCTACACAATTCATCGAATCAGACACGGAAGAAGCAATACAACCAAAATTCTTCATTGCAACTGATGTAAGCACTTTTTCATTGCATTTGTTCTTTAATGTGAAATAGTTCGAATGGAACTTTTCTTTGTTAAACATGTTAAGACTTTTCCACCACGTCAAACATATAGTGTCAGGTTGTGTGTATGTAGTAGTGGTCTCCAAAGACTATATGGTATTCTTTTGTCGAATGGGTTTTGCTTTATGTATGTCTTTTATGGAGAGTTTTTGGATTGTCTGTGTTCAGTTCTTTCGACTACATTTAGTAAATGTAAGAATCCAATTTTTCCGACCAATAGTGGTATTATATGCCCCGATTGGGTCCAAAGTTGCAGCCAACACACCATAAAATAACACATTCTATCCACATATGCTCATTTCCGTAATAATATTTTCAACTTTCTCATCTTCATTTTTTCTGATTTTTTCAGTGTGAGTTGTCAGAATCACTACGAATCTTCATAGATTTGGACGAATCTTCTTCACATCTAGTAATCATGGATATACCCAATTCACGTTATGCAGTTGCAAGTAAAAGCCAAATTGCGGATGAAAATTCTATTCGTGAGTTCCTCCATAAATTTCAGACGTCTCACAATCAACTTGAGTATCGATATATTCAAAGTCGGTTCATCTGATTATGCAACCGCAGTGTTTGCCAGGAGCTCTATCGCATCTACTTGAATCACTATGCTATTCATATGACCAGATACTATTTAAACCGATTTCAACTCTAGTTATTTTACTACCGACCATCCATCCAACCATAATATACTATCTATTATTGTAATGTTCATTCTCTTCTCGATTTTATATGCAATTTTTTATCATTATAACATCGCTGCTTGAATAATGTTTGTAGACCACTAATCCATTTTTTAAATTTAAATAAACACAGGGCTTTATTGTGAACAGTTTTAAAGCACTAGGTCAGTTCAGTCATGCAAACTTTACATTAATTATTATTCGTAAACTTAAACATACAAATGAAATTCCAGACAGTAATCATAAACCAAAACAAATATCAATTATCATTAACTATTAATTTTACATTGAAGCGCAAAAACAGAAATATGCATTACATTACAGACCAGATTGTATTATAGTCTGAAGAAGAGATATTTCGATAATTTTTAAACTGGCAATTACTCTTATGGTTTACTCCTTTAACCAAGACAATTTTAGCTGAAAATTTTACTGTCCTTAAGTCCTTATGACCTTGTACATTTGGCAAATTTTCATAGTTCACTCTATTTTAACAATTTTTTAAATCGTTTAAGATTCATCTGTGCGAGTAGTTTCAAATAAACAATTTCAGTTTGTGAGAAATTTCCGGAAAAAAGAGTTTAAAATTAAGTGTTCTATATAAAACTGCTAACAAAGTAAGGGGTTATACACAATAAACTTAATATTTTGGAATTTGGACTGGTTTAAGGAGTGAACTAGTGAGGATTATTAATTATAGTATCTATTTAAAAGTTCAAACATCGAACAGTAAAATTATTTTGTTGCAATTCAAAAATTACAAATACATTATAAGATAGATTACATTGAACTGCAACTTGTTTAAAACGTGATTTTGTCCTACATCAGTACAATTATTTTAACATAATTCAGTATTTTCTAAAGTCAATAATAATAGCGAAAGCGCACGCATGTTAACATAAAGCGAAATAGAACAACAAAAATATGCAGCGTAAGAAACCGAAAAATTAGAACTAGAATTTCAAAAAAACATAATAGTCATCAAAAATTACTATTGTACAAATTAAAAATGCGAGAACGAAACGAAAAATATGTACATTTATAAAATAAACAACCACCACATATGCATTACAATTTACAGTAATCTTTCCTTTCACAGCATACAAGCTTCTAGTAAATCCAAGAACATGTCCTTCTGCTCACTTTTAACTTGAATTACGTTGGGGTCAAAAGAATCCAATATCACCTTATCAGGAATATTTCCGGCTAATGTTTCAAACAGCTTTCCAAAAAGGCTAACGATAAGTAAAATTTTAGCATTAAAGAAATCATGATTAAGAATCTCGTTCCACTAATTTCAAGAACTTACTTCTTCGGGAGATCCAAATTCATAGGTCTAATTCCAACGATGGACCAAAATTCTGGGGACGAAGGTGCACAAAGAACCATAGGCATACTTCTCCACCTTCTACTCTTTGAAGAGGCAATAGCAGCTTTTTGGGTAAATTGAGCTAACATTATAAGGCTGCTGGGACTGTTAAAATACGATGCATCAGGGGCTCCCTATTAATTAAGAGTTATTTTAGAGTACAAGCTTTAAATGCCTTACAGATACGGTTTTTGATAAAGCTTAAACAATCACCTCTGGTAATTGAACCAAGAGATATCCACCTCGGGGATGAACGTGATTCATGTTGATAAATGCTTGAACCTGTCGATAAGTTGCTTTCATAAAAACCTTTGCGAGTTCTAATCCTTTATCTTGTAAACTATAGCTTGTTCTGTGCAGACAAAAATGTTTTTAATTATTACTTTTTGCATGATAATAATTAGAACAATTATCAGTGCCACAAATGAAGTATCAATCGAAGCACTTACTTTGAAAGACTTTCTAATGCTTCCATAAATCTTTCTGTTGACGATAGCCCTATATCTGGATTATCTAAAAGAGCCAAGCAGAGTAGTTGGCAATCAAATGCGCTTTGTTTTGGACGGAAACCAATTTCAGAGATAAATGACCCGACTGTAATATCATCGAATTTGTATTTGTCTTTTACTATAGGGAGTGAAAACGAGTCCTTTAACCTTTTCCTAAATTTTAATTCCATTGAACTATATTTTTGACGGCACTGAGTTAAAGGTAATCTGAAATAATAAAACCATGATTAATTATTAACATCAATTAAAATGAGCTTCAATTTATAATAAGCCTAATGACGTTACTGCTTAAGTTTTACCCTAATTCAGCGAGTAATTCATGAAAAAAGCTCTCTCCTTTAAGCGTCCACGTTTTTAAAGTTGAAGCACTTTGAGGAGACATCTTTATACTGTCATACAAGTTCCAATGTCGATATAAGTAGAAGCACAATCTAAAAATAAATAATTTGTATTGATTAGCTTTTATGAATACTGTAATATCAACAATATAATGCATATAAATACTACAACTACTAAACGCACTCTGCTTCAAAAGAAACTTTCAGACAGTCCCTAGGAGTGTTTTGAGAGTTTGATATTCTTGCAATATGACTATGAAGTTGTGCAGCTTTCAAAGTATAATCTCGAAAAATGTCATCAAATGCAGGTATTTCAATTTTTTCATCCAGAGTTAAAAGCCGAACCTGTAAGTAACAGAATAATAGATATTTAACTAGAATAAATATATTAGATGATGATACTGTAAACCTAAATTGTTTGTATTTTAAATACCTGGTTAGTTTCATTATAAAAATTTACAATGTGAACAGGTCGATTCAGAAGATGAGGGGGAAGAAGATGATGAGGAATCTGAGGAAGAGCCTAATGAAGAAGATGATAATGCTGTTCCAGCTGCAGGTCGTAAGAGGAAGCGACGTACTAGCAGGGAAAGAAGGGAAAAAAATGAGTGGCAGAAACGACGAAATGATTTGCTATTTGACTACAGCCAATTCAATTATTTTGCACCTCCTGTGAGCTCATTTTTTTTAAATTTTTTGTCAAATATTCAAGTATTTATGCAATAAGAAAAGAAAGAATAGTAAGAAAAAAAATGGTTTCTGATAGTCGGCTTTGATTGCATTGGAACTGTCCTGGTCAATGTCCCGAGCAGACACTCAATACGTTTGGTGGGCTATAATAGCCCTTACTGATGCACTTGTGC
>JAQGAA010003489.1:0-10804 GCA_034696425.1 Isotoma viridis
TATTATTAGTCTTATTATCTTAGTAAGTTAATGCATATTTTTCTTCGTTATATGTGTTTCAAACATTATTATCGAGCTACCTACAAAGAGCTATTTGCTATATTATTAATGCATAGTTATTATTTTAATGGAGTCATCATGTGTATGCGTATATGCAAGATGAGAATTTAAATTTCTGTCTCTGTGCTAGTAGTTGAACTGGAACGCGTCCAAAATGTCCGTTTTTGTGCTCGATAATATTGAGCTGTCGGAGTTGTTTGGGAAGAATTCACTAATGGTGCGTTTGATGAGTTGGTATAATTGCTACCACCACCAGTACTATTGTGCATGAGAAGGGGTTGTTCATCTGATGGCGAATCTAGCAAAGCTTCATTATTATCTCCAACGTTAGTGGCAGCGAAAGTTGTCTGCTGTTTGAGTTGGCCTTCTTCTCCATAATGACCTGTAGTTGTCGTTGTAGTTGATGTCATTGTTAAGGGTTCGTAGTTATGACTCTTTGGGGGATGATGAACCAATACTGTTGTCCTCCAATGGGAAATAATACCATTTCGATAAGAAGAGTCTGGAGAATTAAGTCTTTCCCATCCTATTTCCCTTTCTTTGTGGAAATTCATACTCATAGGACGGCCAGGTAGCCTAGTACTACCACCATTACTAAAAGTACTATTATTTCTCCCTCCCCCAGTACAGTTATTTATAATATTGCCATTAAAATTACCGTTTCCATTGCCACTACTTAGGCTACTACTACTGCTAGTGCTAATTCTCATCGGCATTACTCCTTGTGGTAGTGGTGGTCCAGGTCCTACCCCCATTAAAAAGGTTTCACTATTAGGGTGAAAAGGAGTCCCATCATCTCGGATCCCAGTACTACCCCCGCTACTGGAATGGGCCATATCGGTTGAAGAGACCGGGGATGCTGAAGAAGACATGGAACTTGGAGAGGGGAAAGATTGATGATGATTATGATTATTACTGTTTATGTGTTGCTGCTGCTCTGGATTCTCATGATGAGTATGATGATCTATATTGTGATGATGATGTTGAAGATGATGATGAGTGAAATGGTCATTATTACTTTCCTCCATCGTCATAGTCGCTTCTGTCGTCACTGTCTTATAATCCGACTTGAGTTCTTTCCGACGAAATATAGGGGTGGGGAGCAACTCCTCCTCTTTCTGGTCGGGTTTCATAATGTCATCTACAGTTGTGCATAATGATTGAGATTGTGGTGGTGGTGGCGGATGGCGAGAACTTTCCACCAAAGAAGAAGGACATTTTGATGAGGAAGCATTTGCCTTTGAATAAGGCAATTTTGTTTGTCTGTCATAACAGACGTCTTCATCATCTACGTCCTCATCATCCCCAACTTCTTCAGGATCTTCTTCTTCAAAGTCAGAGAAGTTAAAGTCAGAGTATGAAATTGTGCATACAGGAAGGGTTTGAGTGTCTCTATGGACTGTTGGAAGCACGATACGGGATGCGCATTTACACCTATTCTTCCGGTTTTCTTTTCGCTCATTCTCCCGTTCTTCAAGAACTTTTGCCATTATTGCTGCTGAAACTATGTCTTTCTCTCCATTCTTTTTTCCTGTATAAAAATATAGTATTCATATAAAAATATACAGTAATATCTTTCACAGGAAAATACATTTCATAAATCATACGCTAAAAACGTAAATTTTTAAATTCTTCTTGGCATGTTACTTAATTTTTAGCAAGAGAAGAGAAATAGTATAAAGAAAGGAGTAGATAGAGATTAGAGATAACATAGACATTTGATCAAAGAAAAGATGAAGGCGTTTACTTATTTAGTTTACTGGATCAAGACCTCGCCAAATAAGTTCGCCAATATTAAATACAATTATAAAGATCTAATTAAGCTTCATCTTATAATTACGATTCGTCTTTTCTCCTGTGTCCCTTCACTCACTCCTCCCAAGTTCTATCCCATGTGGCAAACAAAGGGTGTTAAAACATTCCCTCGTCTAGAGTGCAAACCCCTACAAAGAGGAATGAAATATTCTGAATAGTTGTAAGTATTTATGAAAGATGAAAATGTAAAATAAATCTAATAAAATAATTCTATAAGTTTGTTTTAATTTAATACTTAAAATGTCATATTTTCATGTCATTTAAAATAATTATTTGAAAATGCAGCAATTTTTATGCAAACATAATTAGTATGAATAAAACATTTTTTAAACAAAAACCGTAAAAAGTCTAAAAAAGGCAGTTTGAAATATCTTAATCATAAAAAGTCCACGTCCCTCCCTACTTGAAGATTTTATACATGGGTTTTCTGGGGTTCTAATAGGAAATACAGTATTCGATGCCAATATCGCCTGAGCTTAGGCTGCCGCATTCGGTAACTGTCACTTAATAAAGTTCTAAAAAAACGGTTATCCAAATTAAAAACATTCTGATTCTAAAATTCCAAATACTAATAAGTTTATTGTCCGATTCATTTTAAATTTAAGTTTCTAAATTATGACGTTGCTGGGAATTGTAAACGTATAAAAGGGCGATCTATTAATTTTAGTTTTAGCTTCATCCTGTAAATGGGAACAGGTATAAATTGTTTTCAAATGAATAATGCAAAACATGTGTACAAAAAATATGTATCAATAGTATGAACATCGTCGTTCGTCGGCTATTTAAAAAAATTTTTAATCTAATTTCGAAAACTTATTTGAAAATGATCAGTTGTACATATACTCGCATCAATTAATATGAAAAAGTATGCCATTCTTTTTCATTCGAAGAATAACGACTATTCTATGTTTTAAAAGAGGAACTTTTACAGAAGTTTTCCAAAGATCCTCAAAATTTTGAAGTATTTGACACGCATTTCAAAGTAATCGCTACCAAATTACAGCTCAAGACCCACCATATCAGAATAAAGAACACGCGATACAACATGAACTATGAGCTACTCCGTAATTTCTAGTTCTATTTCAATATTATCATTTAAGTGCAATATTATTTTTTTATAGAATGTGGAAATGAAACTCCATCTCCTTCTCCATCCACACTCACTCACACCTTAATAAAAAGGCTTAAGAAAGAATAAGTTGGTATTAAATTTCATACTTTCTTGAAAAAAGCTCAAACGAATTAAATTAAAGCATTTTTTACCTTTCCCTTTGTCAACGGCATACATGATATCTGTGGGCGGAAAGGTTGGCACTTGAACTTTTATGATTTTTTTCTCTTTCTTGCAATTCGATCCATTTCGCTGTCCTAATACTTTTCGCTGCAAATCTTCTGGAAGCTATTAAATAAGCGAGAGAGAGAGGAGAAATGAGGAAATGTTAAATTGTACATTTGCATACATTATGGAAAAGCTAAGAACTTATTTTTTACGAGAAATAGAAAAACCTTCCCAAGGATGAATACTTATGATAATGTGTTCTTTCTCAAATTTATGATAATTCTCATTCCCTTATTCATCGTTTATAATATAATTTTAAAGAAAAATTGACTCATATTTCCACATACCGTATCAAGTTTCGGAGAAACAAAATTGGAAGGCTTGCAATGAAGTAGTTGAACAACCACGTTGATATCACTTCGGTATCTGTCCTATAATTGAAATTAAATAATAATCCATTACTTTTTTATTTCTTCATTAGTCCATCAAACAATAAGCTCTATTGTACTTAAGACTTAAGGGCTTTGTGAGTAAATTATAAATTATTTTCTTTAAGAAACATCTTTTTGCTTATTCAGTCGACTGAATCGTTAAAAGCCTTTTATGGACTCGCCTTTCCAAATAATTAATACCATATCGTATCACATACAAAAAAAGTTTTTTCTCTTTCTTTTCTATTATTTTGTTTTTATAACAAAGCTATTACTGCTTTGTAGTTTTATATCCATTATTCCTTTGTATTAAAAAAACTTTATATAATCATCATCCTTATTTTAATGAAATGAGATACTGGAACAATTAAACATGCTTCATAAAAAAGTTCTTTAGAAAAGTATAAAATCCTGCATTTAAAATAATTACGTTTTTTCCTTTGAATGTTTTTGAGATTCTGTTTTTTAGGTTTATGTGTGTATTCAATTTCGAAAGCTTTGAGCATGAAAATTATTCTTTAATTTGGGCAATTCTTTGGGTGAGATATCAATAGCCTATGGGGTTTGATATAGCTCGGTTACTAGTAGAATACGTAATTTGAAAGAAAATCCTTTATCTATAATATTTTTACATAAAATCATATCTTGTTCGAAGAACCACATCATAGATACACGGTTACGGTACGGATGATATCCAATGTCAATCTTGATCAAACTATGAGCATTTCTACATATTATATTATGCGATACGAATAAAACATAAAAAAGTATAGTGAGAATATGGACTTTTAATACATCGGATCTTTAATAAAATACAGATGCCATTTTCCTAGGCAATGAATAAGTTGACAAACTATCTCGATCGCATCAAGTTTTCTCTGCCCTTCCCATTGCAAAAATAGGAGAAAAGGCAAAACTGCTAATTTTTGTGATGACTCCATCTGCAATTGCTACAGCCTTTTTATTTTTTCTGCAGTGGATAAAGTTTAATGGGTTATTTTTATTATTTTAGTGTATGATAAAACTTTTGGGCCCTTTCACTTATATACTATGCTGCATAAATATTAAACTTGCAAAAAAAACAAACAAAATAATTTCAAGACTTATTATAACATCCTTTCCATTTCGAATAATTCCAGACCGAATATGCTTTCAGTAGAAAATTTATAAATACATTGGAACTAAATGTGTATAATAAAACTATTTCATAAAATATTCTAGTCTGAAATTGCAATGCATTTTGAAATGATACGAATTTCGTAGTTGGGATTGTTAGGAAAAATATATAGAATAGACAAGATCTACATGCGTCTTTCCTACAGGGTAATAAAGTCTAGGGTTTAATGTTTTGTCCATGTCGTAAATTCAAGACTGGTAGATAATTGATTGGAAGTCCTCTAGAGTAAAGTAGGACCTTCCAAACCAAAAATAGCAACCAAATCAATATTTATAAATAGTAAATATAGTCACGACATTCTGAAACCACAGAGAGGAAGGACGTCATAATTATAATGACTAGAGTAGAAGAGTCTAAAATAGGACTTATTGGTAATTTAATACAATAGAATAGAAATCCAAATTACATTTTCGTCTTCAAGCTGATGAATATAAAGTCTTGCTTCAACAAGCCTTTGCGTCAATTCCTGAGCCTGAAGAGACAACCTTGTGGATTCGGCATGATGGTCTTCAGCCAACTTCAACAATTTCTCTTCCAAGTTCTGATTGAGCTTTTGTAACTTTTCATGAGCTTCTAATAACCTAGATTACATGAAAATTTTTTAAAATTATAGATTTTGAGTTGATGAAAAGATGAGAGATTTTTTTTATACCTGTCATATTTATCACGCCAAGGGTCCACTAGAACCACCAATTGTTCCTCCATGGATTACCTCGTCATTTACTCACTTTTCGAACCACATTTATAAGAAGGCAAAGAAATGGACACAGCCACAGAGTAATTTTGCAGTGACTCAAGAAGCAAAACTTACTGATTTTGAGAATTACTTCTAATTTAATATTTCTTCTAACATTGTAAAGTTATTTTATAGCCCTAATATTCTATATCAGAGCAAAATGAGGACTTGATTCGACTTTTAGTTTTATTTTCTAATTTGGGCTAAGCTATCAATAACGTGACTGAGTTCAAACTACTAAAAAGGAGTAAGGAGTTTTCTAAATTGCTAACCTCAGCCTTAAGTCTTACATTTACGCAACCTTTGCGACAAAAATCACTGACTGGGAATGACTCAAGGGGAAAGTTCTATGGTCTTTGTGAATATTAATAATGTTCCTTTCTACCTATCCATACCGAGTCATGGTATGATATCCTGCTTTCACTATGCACTGCACTCTGACTTGACTATGTGGTAAAAGTAAGTACTGACTATTGATCTGAAACCCAAACCTTCCACCGTGGTCTGGTAAAAGTACTATGCCTATGTATAATACATACAAAGCCCTTTCAAGACATCCATAGTACAGGCCAACCCATTTATCCACACTATCAAGTACAATAGTAGTACGGACAATAATACCTTTTACATCATACTCGACATATCAATGCCATATATATCGGATATTCGGAACTCCGAAAATAACAGAGAGGGGAAACGAGGAGAAAACTCATGCGCTCAGCCCTGCCTTTCCCTTTGAGTGAAAGTTACTACGAGTAAGTTGAATCGTCTTATGAGTTACGTTTTGCGTTTGTTATCTTTGTTATGCTATGCTATAAATAATCCTGCTTTTGATGAAAAACGTAATTGTAGTCCGACCGAACCATTATATTTTGACATCAAAAGGTAACCTTGCAATTTGAAGACCTAAAAGCAATACTGGTAATTTAATAGAAATCACAAATGAACTCAACCTGAGTGAAATAATCATCCTTAAGTATGTTTCAACGTAATTGAAATATTATTAAAGCTTCCGAAATTAATTCATTTAAATCACAACTGTCAAACCATTTCATTTTATGACAATATCATTAACTTTATTCATTACTTATTTAATAAGAACTGCCGTTCTCATTCAAATTGCAGAATTGGCTGTAGTTGTGGCCGTACTTTGTAACTTCTTCCAGTTTCAGTCAAATACACTTACTCAAGATGAATGACGAAAAACTAAGATCGACTTATTATAGATAATAATATAATACGATACAAATAACTGTGAAATTAAAGTTTATCTATTTAACAAACCCGAGATGTAGGTGTAAAACACCTGCAGTTATGTCTGGCATGATGATATTGAGGAATTCGTAAGCTTAATGCTGATTTATTGGTCTAACCACAAGTAAATCACGTACCATTAACTATATAAACAATAGATTTAAATCTTAACAACTTGCACGCTAATATGCACATAACTTTAATTTAATAATTAAAACTAATAAAAATTAAAGATAACTTTACATTAATTTATAGTATATTAATCTATTATTGTTGCTCTTATACATGATGCATTATATAGTTAGATACTTGCCTTAATTTAACAAATATTCAATAGGAGTCCTATCGTGTATCTGTGATGTGTGAAACTATCTACATAATGGTCTGTACCAAGGTTTATATTAACACAATTCTAACCTTTTGAAAAGTTAACGGTTACTTAAAATAAAGAAAAAGCTGAATCAAATTAACGAAGTCCTCAAAAATCTGACCGAGCGATTTGCATAAGAGAGAAATAACAAATGAAGATGTAAAAAAGTGAAACAATGTGACAGGATATACAACGTTGCTATTTTGAAAGCTCATGTGCATTCATTTCCTTTCAGCATAAACTTATAAACATCTAAATTCATATACCCAATAGTTTAGGGGAGAAGGAACAGGTTTTTATTTCGGTGTCAGTTTAATTTGTTAAGGACTTAAATCATTAGTTAAATACGGCAACAACAGTAAAAGTAGTCTACTTAAGTTTTGTTTAATATTTGTTTGTGTGTGTGTAGTGCCGAGATTTAATTCATTGTAGGCTAAAAGATCTGCTTTATAATAACATTCATTCCTCTGATTCGGCTCATCCTTCAGCTTCACAGATAGCCCAGGACTTTTAGGCACCCAATGCTAGAAAAAAACATACTCATAGAGAATTTTGATCCATTTTACATCACCATTGAAAATTAATACAAATTAATTTGAACATACCTGCTGCTGCTTCATTTGCAAAGTACTTGACATCAATATCTTGATCTTCCCTTAGTTTATCCAGAATTGGTTTAATATTGGATGCAACGGTTCTACAGATTACAACAGTAATACATCAATTATCGAACTGTCCTTTGGTTTCGTTCGGTGCATCCAATTGCCGATTTTGGATGAATTATAAATCATGGAATGAATGTGCACTTATTTAACAGGTGTAACTTACGCTTTGTCAAAAATGGGGCCGATCTTTTGAAGAGTTTTTGCAACGTTGAATCTTACATTTGCTACACTGTCACTTCCCATTTGCGTAACAATAGGGAGCATATGCTTCGCACTGATTTCGGGGCCGCAAGCTTCCGCTAATACCTTTAAAAAAATATTTCCAATTAGTAAATGCAGACTGAAACAGTCGAAAGACATGTTGCTATAAAACGTAGTTAAAAAACTGGTGCTTACGTTTATACAGAATAAACAAGTCATTCTGTGGAGGTAATTGGCATCGTGAGCCATTGCAAGAACTTTAGGGATAACTGTATTCTCAGCCCATTCCGGTCCGAATTTTTGAACAAGTTTTTTCAGATTCACTGTCGCAGCTTCTCGAATGGCGAAAACGTGGTCAACCAACCAGGTCATACAGAGGGTATTCAGTTTTTCATCAAAAAATTCAACACCAAGTTGTCCTGCCAAAAGGGGCATGTACTCAATGATAGCCAATCTGACTCGCCATTTCGTGTCCTCAGCCAGTTCAACGATAGCGGGTAAAAGTGATTGCGAGAGCTAAATTACAGCAAGACAGAATATTAATCACCCTACTAATTTCAAAACCCTTAAAAAAAAGTCAGTCTTTGGTTCGAAAAATATTTTTTTTTTGCAAAACTTACTTGTTGGATTCCGATTACTTCGTTTACGCAGTCCAAATTGGAAATGATGTTAAGACGTACTTCAGGGCACTCATCCTTCAGTTGCGATAAGAAGAGTGGGAGTAAGTGGTCTACCGTGCTAATAGAAACAAACAAAACATGATTCAATTCAAATGATTCAATGCGTTTCACACGAATACAACATACACTAAAAAGTAGATAGAAGAAACTAAATACAAAGGCTTACTTATTTTTTCCCAAGATTGGACTTAATCCCATGATAACAGACGCCAAAGCCGATTTAACATGTTGATTAGGATCATTGACAAGTTCCTTCACACAAGGTAGGATGGAGTTCATAATAACTACTTCTTGTACACTGGGGTCCAACAACTGACAAAATTCTTTAACTTTATTTGATGCCGCAGCCCTAACTTCTGCTTCACAATCTTTTAACAAAGATTGGAATGCTGGAACCAAGTCTGTTTTCGTGATTTCGGGTCCCACAGCCTACAAAAGTACAATTTCAAGTAAGGCAATGATATTGATGTTATAGATTCTCTAGGAAACTTATACCAACTAATTAGCCTTTTATAAACTTACTTTCTGAAGATCAACAAATTTGTCAGCCACCATGTAACGAACTCTCCAGCTTTTGTCCTCCGCTGACTGTCTCAATGTAGGCATGAGAAGTTGTTCGGTGTCTTCCTGTTGAAGCAATGACGCTATACTGACACAAGCCTCCACAGCTAGAAGTCTTACCGAGTCCTATTTCCAAAGGAAAATTATTTATATTTAAAACACGGAGCTCTTTATGAATTGAAAAGTGAAACCTGGCCGAACATTTGTGGTCACCTGTTCATCTTGGGCTAAATTGATGAACATAGGAATTATATCGGATTTCAGATACTCTGCTTCAACAACTTTTGCAAGTTCTCCCAGTTTGCTGGCTGCAGCTCGGCGAACCATTGGTGTATCATCTTGACACAAACTTCTGAAGTGGCTTCTGAGATCACCTAAGCGAAAAAAAAGTTGGTAATTGTAGCTTTTTATCTTGACCACATTCTCCGGATGGTAAAACTAAACTACGAGACGCTCTTCTATCAGTTTTACTAACCAATCAAATGTGCAACTTACTTCGAATAGTAGGTGATACCCTAGAATAGCAAACAGAGAAAAGTCCGCAGGCCGACGTCCTAGAAGTGAACCAGTCACCAGAAGCAAGCCGCTTAACCAAAGGGACAAAATGGGATTCCAAATCTGAAACTGAATGCTGACCCGAGATAGTTCTCAAAGACTCAACAGCTTTATCACGCACAACTGTTTCTTCTACAGTCGCCAGTGACTCTAATGGGGCCTGCAAATGTTTTTAAAAAACATTAAGTCATTTCCTTCCTTACCGTCACATCAAGATATAATGTACTTTAATATTTACCAAAAGGCAGTGGACATGATCAGGTCCTCCAACCAAGGGAGTAAAATTGCCCAGTTGTTCAGCAAGGGCCAGAAGAACTTCATCCTCATCGTAGATTGTATCAGCCAAAAAAGGTATTAACTCTGACCTTGTCCTTTCCACCCCTAGTGCTAGGGCAATGGTTGACAGCTTTTTAATGGAATTCAATCTCAACTGAAAACAATAATAATTTTAAACTATGATTACTATCACGTCAATTAATCCTATACTTTTATACCACTACCTAATTAAAAATCCTTCTTTTAATAAAACAGCTCATTGCTTACGTTAAAATTAAAACTTTTTTCTTCTTTTTCTGGCATTATTGAAGAATTCACATTTGGTTTATGCATTTCCCTAAGACGGTTTTAACTTTTAACATTTAATCCTACTACAGTAAAATGCAGCCCCTACTCCCTATTTACCACAGACGAGACGAGTAATCTTCAGACGATTTTTGGTACATAACTGTCGCTATTAACTCTTGACTTGACTTAAGATTTAAGTCCATTATCAATTCCTGTTTCTTATCTAATTTCCTTACAATTTATAATATTTTGTATTGATAATAATATTATATGCTTTTGTAAATAAACAAGTCTCAAAGGAATATAGCCATAAATCATTAGTCATATATAATTTGAACACTATCAATTAACGATAAATAAAACAATAAAAATGGGCATCATACTATTCCTTGAAAAGTTAATAAATTGACAATATTCTAAAAGTTGAAAGTAACTGTGATGTAATAGAATTAAAGT
>JAQGAA010003490.1:0-10804 GCA_034696425.1 Isotoma viridis
AAAGGGCTCCAGGGTAGGAATTTATTTTATGACTAAAGAAGCTGTATCAATAAAGGGGATGGTCTGTTGAAATGGTAATTTTGAGTTGATGCTTAACTTTATTCCGGTTTAAGAGTATGCGTCGGCTTATGTGGTTAGCTTATCGAGTCATCATGTATTAAATTGAGCAAAGGGAGTCATTAATTAGTGTCTGTTACATATTTTCATCCATGCCTGAATGCCTTCAGTGATTTCTCATGTATTACGATAATCATAAAAGAGCAAGATAACCGCACCGCAATTACCACATCGTCAAACATCATTAATTTGAATTCTTTATGTTATTGCACAAAGAGTTTGGCACCTCTATTCATATTAAATTTCTGCCACATTTAAATTAGAAAGGTTTAAATTACAAGTAATAATTAGTGAAGAATTCTGCTGATTAGCATTACAAGGTTTGTTTCAAATATTTTATTATTTTTACAACAAGAAACATATGGGTTTGCACAATATTATATCGTTTGGAACTGGATTTATATTTAATATTTTTATATAAATGATCACACATTTTTTTAAGATTTTTTTCATTATATATATTACACTAATCTGATATTTTCATTAGAGATTATATAATTTGTTAAGCATGATAATTACATGTCATTATAAATATTCTGATAAAGAGATTCAGATAACAGGTCGAATCACAGATTCATTAGAGGTTCACCAAGCACCATTGAGGTTAGTACAGTAACAGTAGGTCCAATAGGTTTCTAGAATTATTTATTAGATATTATAATACCGTTGATATTTAAGCGTAAATGTATATTATGCAAATTACAGTAATTACTTAAACTACTACAATCAATACTCTGTATGCATCAATATTAGAATAAGAGATCAAAGGTATAAAATACAATATTTGTAGAACTATCAGAACTTTTAGAACTTTCTTTTAATTTTAAGTTGCATTCCTTAAAATCTTTACTGCAACAATGGATTTGAAAGTCCAATACAATTCGGTATTACACAATATAACAATAGACATTATTCACATTAAAACCAGGCGTTCGTTCACCCACTCACATCACACATCCTGAGAGATTCGAAAGTATTCATTTAGATAATGTTAAACATACCAATTTTTATCTTACCCTTGGGCTCATCTTTCAATCAGTTTCGACCATTACACTCCAAGGGGCTCTATTTGGGCAAATGGTTCGAAACGGATTGGAATGAGTAAATATGTAATCAAGGTACTCTAAAGAACATGCAACCTTCTTCGTTACTTCCAATTTACTAGAAAGCTATTTCTCAACTACGTATAATTAATTTGGCCACTGGCATGGCAAAACATAACCCTTTTCGTCATAAAAATGAAAAACAGTAGAAATACATTAGAATTGTACTTGTTGTACGTATACATAGAGAAAGCCAGGTAAAACCACTTCATACTAATTTAATTAAGAGTCTTCTACTCAACAAATAATACATAGCTCTCGCCTACATTTTAATGTGAATTAAGTGGGGAGTGGTAACTTCAACACACAAACGTTACAAACCCTAGGAACATGTTTATTATCAAGTAAAATATTTATTGTTTAAATTTTGTTTGCTAGTGGATGACCCTTCAACCCCCTGTTGAGTACTCGGACGTATCAATTACAATATATGGTTTGTTTTATATTAATCTTCAAAAATGGAAAATGTCCAAGTTTACCTAGCTATAGTTTACGTTTACTTTCCCCAAGGGGGAAATAAAATAGTAAAGTTACATAACTTTTTTGACATCAGTGGCAAACTGGAAAGAAAAGGTTGTCATTTTAAATTGAAATTCTCGTTGTATACAATAAACGTCGAATATTTCAGATGAATAAAGTGTATTAAAATGTATACGACGCATTTCTAAAGTTTGTCTATCAACTAGTTTATGCAACAAAGTAGTATACTATCTCTAAAATTTAACAACTCAGTCCAAACAAAACGGGATTGAATAATTCATAGTATAAGAAATATTTAACTCAAACCAAACAAAGTTTCTTGTTCAGACCACTTTATCTATTAACCTTGCCAATAATGTTTAGTATTTTCTAGTTTAAAATACCATTATTTGTTTGCATTTGGCTAGCAATATTTTACTTAAACTTTGCAAGCTTAAGAGATAATACTGTTGAGTAAAGTTTAAATCTTGTTTTATAAATGTTATAAATAATATGCAAAGTTGATTATTTCAGTACATTAGGCAAAAAACTTAGCTACAGGTCCCACTTAAGGTTGAGCTAATGCAAAAATGGCACTAACTACTTAAGGGAAAAGGCTTTCTCAATAATAATAGATGTTTTGGGTATGGTAAATGTCTCTTAGTAGAAGTGCAAAACCCAAGGGTCTCTCAATGCAAAAAGGTTATAAATTTTTTGTAAACCTTTAGAATAATACAATGCACATTATGATAAACCTGAAAAATAAAGAAAAGTGCAAATAAAGTGTTACAAGAGGAAAGAAAACACTAAGTATTCTTCTTCTCCTTCATCTCGGTGGGATGTAAAATAAAAAATAAAAAGTTCATATAACTGCATGTTTCTGGGACAAGGACAGAAAAAATAATACGCTTATTTTGCCTTAAAGGTAAAACCAGAAAGCATGTTCACACAAAGTACCACTCTTACTTATACACTTGATTCGATATCACTCTTCTGAAGAACATACTTTTTTACTTCTAAGATTCAAGAGTGATTCAATTCTTAGTAAGAAAGCTTCATGAATTTTATGTAAAAAAGGATTGTACAGGGATTGCACACTTTCTGTATCAAGGTAAATAAAGATTTGTACTTAGAAAACAACGCTATATAGGTAACTGTTTTTGATGTATTGCATATACTGCATGACAAGATCACTTTTTGTTAGTAAAGTACGACTGTGACAAGTTGCCATTTTACCAAACTGAATGATTCTCTGTGTTCATGACATCTCATCGTCATTGACCACTTTTATTTTTACCTTTTTAGCCTTCGCCCTTCGCTGCCTCATGTGTCTTTTTTCTGTTACTCGATTTAGTATAAATATTTTATTAGGTTTATATTGCTGAATAAGAATATGAAAAGCAACTAGTTTGTTGCTATCTTTTATTCTGAGCTAAGTCCTTGAATCTAAAAAGGGAAAATAGTTCCAAGTTGCAGGATAGTAGTAAATAATCATGCCCTCATCTTACATTATATTTTCTTGAGCATGGAACATGTACTAAGTAATCGTATATGAAACCTAGAAGACGGGTATGCATAGAAGGATGAAGCTGTAAGGTAGGAGTAGATATACTCCATCAAGGGATTCCATTCTGCTTAAATTTGCTTTCACTATTTCACAACATTTACTCTTCTTGTTCAATTCTGTACGAATAAGGAATGTCTCATCGTCAGAGCCAACATTTTGTTGAATTTGAGACTAGAGTTTCACTTTTAGTTAAGCCAGAGTTTGGTAAGGTAAAAGTTAGCTCACACAGTGATTTCTTCAGTAAACCGGGATTTGTCATCTAAATCAAGTACAATCTTTGAACTACCAGTATGATTTTGAGATTTCTCTCCTTGTTTCCCTACTGCAGAGGAATTTAGGCCACTTTCGGATTTACCTTCAGAAGACGAGCTTGGTTTTGAAGATTGTTGTTGCTTATGCTTACGTTTTCGGAGATTTTTCATGGGAATGTTTTCATTTCCACTAGCATCAGTTGTAGGAATTTCTGGCCCATCATTTATACAATCTGGGTTTATGTCATTCTCCCCACCGTCCAAGGCAACTGCTAGTCTCTGATGTTCTTGCCCTTCTTCTTCGTCCACTTCAACCTCATCAAGATTTGTGTCTTGAAGCTTTCTCAACGGGACCTCATCATCCACCAGACCTCGACTACTTTTCTCCGTCGTGACGTCCGCCTTCTCCAAATCCCTCATGTCATGGTGTTTTTCTCCTTTAGATTCGCCACTATTGCTTCCGCTAGGTTTTTTCAGCTGTCCATCTTCTTCAGCTTTTGGATTCCGAATTCCAACCGATCGATTGTCTCCTCTGTATTCATTCTTTAATGTTGTTGTAACACCACCACCACTAGTATTAGAACCATCTATAACTGATTCAGGTCCTGTTGCTTCTGCAGATTTTGGTAGATCGTTGGATTGAGACTGAGAGGGATTTTCTTCTTCAGAAATATCTGAAAGAACTCCACCGGATTTTCCTTTTACATTAGGAGAAGCTCCTGAGCCCCCTTGATGGGTTAGCTGATGTTGACCATTGATTTGGACTGATGTACAAAGAATATTGTCGGCTGCTTCTTGCATAGCAGCAATTTTTGCTACCAAATGCCTATTTCCCAGTCTCATGTTTCTCTCCTTTAGTTCTTCTAATTGTAAGTAGACTCGTCGGAACTCCTCCTTGAAAGTTAAAAAGAGTCACTATTAATTTACACAGGGGAAGCTTAAATCTTTAAAATCTTTGACAATTACACTGTTCAATGAACAGCAAAGGCACAGCTAATATTTCAATTCTATTATGTTTTAAAAGAGAATTGGAAAAGATCCTTTTTATTTACTTATCTCTACCTGATATCAAACTGGGTAAATATATAGCTATGGAGGTAAAACCAATTGTAAAACTATATCAAGCTCATTATGGAGTCTTTGATTTCGGATTGAAAATACAATTAAAGAGAGTCTCTAGCTCGACACGTTTCCTTTTTACTTTTGATCTAGCTAAACGCATTAATTTAATACCAGCTATTTATAACCCTTTTGTAATTAAAAAGTTTATTCATTACCTGACTGGATTTATATCATTTTATACTTTGTTGAATAAACCAAATCTACAATATTATCACCCCGCATGAGACTTTCCAAAGAATAAAATCGATCCATATAAGTTCTCTTGTTTTACATCAACATAATTCAATTTTAGGCAAAAAAGTATGTAGTTAACTTCAAAGACGTACTTCTATATCTAATTGTAAAACTTTCATTCTAATTGTAAAGGAAATTCAAAGACGAAGTTGGAGTGGTCACTGTCAGTATATAGGGTTCATGTTATTGAATGTAAAGAGGTGCCTATTTTCTTTTGTGTCGTTTATGAACTGAAGTTAGGTAATCCTGAATACCAATTGGATTCAAGCGTGAGACTAAAAGTCTTTGGCAGACGGGAAGTTGACGGATAGGCCAGTACAAATTTACTAAAAGCAATAGATTTTTGGAAAAGGATGTTTTCAACAAACCCTTAGGACATTGTATCATAATAGCCGGTAGCTTTGTTAAGTCCATTGATGTGAAAGAAATAGATCGATTCACACAAAACACTACAAGCTACAAATAATATTCTAAAATGTACTGGAATAGCACTTCCATTCAGTATCCATTTAGCCGAAAGGCTTACATAACAATACATACCTGTACATCCTCAGAAAGTCTTGAATTGAGATTCGGATCATGACTAGTAGAAGTGGTTGACGAGTGGAGGCCTGTGGAGTTGTGTCCACTAGGTTGTTTCGTGGTTTGTCCAGATCTACTTTTACTAATGAATTTTGATGTTGGCTGCCTCATTTCATCAGATCCTTCTTTGCCTTGTCCTCGAAACACAATGTACGCCTGTATGATTCACACAAGAATAAATGTTAATGGAATTAAATAATTTACAATAGAGATGTATATGTTCATCCGGTACTTTTTCAAATAGTTAGAATAGCCCTTTGGGCATACGAGTTGTTTTCAAACCACCTAAGAACAAAAGACCTGTAATGCAATACAAAAAATACATTGGTAATTCGAGTAAGGGAGATTTGTATTAGAGTCATCAGTTTCGCTTAAATTTATAAAGATTCGACATTAAATAATGTATTGAATGATGAAAAGTATTCTATTTTCAAACAATTAAATCAAGACTAATAAACGTATTCTGTTCACCAGTTCGCAACGTTAACTTCAGCAAAATTCAAAGTTTACTTAGCATTGCTTAACTAAATACAAACTGCAAGTTAGTAGTACATCGTGTACACACTGCATTGTGGTATTTCACTCACCACTTTTAGTCTCAATATCTCATCAAACAATTCCAAACAAATTTCATCAGCAGAGTTCTCTAAAACAGCTCTCGACTCCAAACAAATTAGTTTGGTAAGGTTTTACAAAAGCTGGAATTGCTAGAGGTACTCAAGGGTAATGTAATGTGCAAGCAAGTATCTAGTGAAGAAAAAGATTGTAATTTTGCAAAGCTAAAAGGTTTTTGTAGACAGACGGATTCTATGATGTACATTTGTGTCTAGAATTTTGGAAGACCATCCCATAGATGTAACTTTCTCTTTGCCACATATTTTATCTCTACTTTCAACAGATAACAAAATAAAGTCAGACACAACACAAGTCAAAATCCGAGAATAATATATTGACAGTCATAAAATCTAGGGATATACGTGACGTAATCTATTATAATGGTCATGCCATGGATGGATTAAATACAAGTGGTTCAAATATATTATTTTGTAGACCTTTCTCCCATTTAAAGTGTATGGTGCCTATACATGCATGCATGAGCTAATATAATCAAATAAATGATAGACTGTCTCTGTCTTGAAAACTGAAGCATATCACCAAACAATTCCCTTTCTCGAATTGACTCAACATCAAATCAAATAATATAATTTACACAATAAGCTTTGAGGTTTCATTATTCACAGCGGAACAGAACAGGGAAAGTCACTCATGCAGTTATCTTCGGAATAAGCCTTTCTACCAGCAGAATATCACTTTAGGTACACTCTCTTAACCTTCTTTGTGCGGTTATGGTTAAGAGTTAACCGATTTTCCCTTGCCCTTTGTATGCTACGCTATTTAGGTTTATGTTGAACATACCCCCAATGAAATCATTATGGCAAAAGTTTTCCACAAGAGTATACACTACTAAAAGCCAACTCTGCCAACGAGCTACTTTTAGATACAACATGTTAAAGATAAATAGAAGGATTTTTCATTTAATTTAATTTTAAAGACAATACTATAATAGTTATGAATTGCTAGTAGACTGTAATTACGAAATTATGTCACGTTTGGAACTGGCTGATCAAATCATGGATCAAATTAATCATGTATCATTAGGGACTTTAGTGTTATTTAATAATTTAATGTTATGAAGTGAGTGAAGTTGGTTTAATGCCTACATTGCGATGCAAAACTGGTTAGAATTGTTGAAGTATTAACTTTTCGTTATGAAAAGAGGTGTTATGAAACTGTTTAAATATTTTGTATGAGCGATTTCAAAACCTTTTACTATACTGCGTAGCTGTTATATTTTGCCATGTGATTTTAGATAAGAATACCTATATATTTATCAAAAGATACATCTAGCTTGGATGACTGCGTTTCCTATCTATTGTAGCCAAATTTTACTTTCTCTCTCTGCCTCTTCCAGCAACTTTCTATTAACTACTAAAGAATAGTTTGAACTTTATCGTTTTATCAATTCTGTTCTAAGTCAAGGAAAATAATAGACCCCACCGGGTCTTCCTTCCGCTTGAATTATCAATGAACATCCCTACTCAAAGTCCTTTTGACTTCAACACAATTTCTCATATTATATTGATGTATTCCGTATATATCATTTTAGTCCTTAAGGTATACAAAAAGACTAAGGTTGTTTTGAGACTTTTAGTTCCTTATTTGCAAGGAATTGTATATGTATATACCTATAACAAATGATATTTTCATTCGGGTGAAAGTTAACTTGCGAAAAAAGGAAATTGGCCTAGATCGTAATAATAACATGCAGTTTCATTCTTCCGCCCTTAACTTCTATTTCTTGTATAAAGTATAATATAAAAACTGTCAAGAAAAAATTTAAATTATGGCTTACACAAAGACATTTCAATATCTCATTGGCCTAGTTGAAAACTCTTGCGTTAATTTTCTTGAGGCTGATTGCATACAAAAGGTGATGCAACTTACTTATAGTTCAGGGAATATCTTTAATATTTTAATCTCACAGATAAAATATGGGACTGCCTCCTTATTCAAAATTCGTTTTTAATGAGTACTACTTTAAAATTCTGGCTTATTACGTGTCATCTGCTTCAAATTTCAATTTTCAAATGTATCACATTCTCCTGAAATATATACCTTATTATCCCTTCTTCCATTATTTTTCATTCAATGAAAGGTTTTTGTCGTACTTTCTTGCGTTCAAAAGTCAAGTAACTATAGTCCATAGCACATTATCAAAATGCGGAAGTCCCCAGTAAGAAGTTCTAGATTTTATATTTATCTCTAAAATCTTCAGCTGAAATTGAGTAAACTTTTAGTCGATCATTTTCCATCGACTTCTATATAATGACCAAAGTGCGAGAAGAAGAGTGTTCATTTATCTTCATTCCAGGAAAAGCAAACACTGTGTCCTCCTCGTCTTTGCCACTTACACCACTGATTCATTGTCACTTTTGGATTCTTCGATAAACATCTCGTTAGCAATTCTATTACATTAACAGTTCATCGTAAAATTCTAACTGAAAAGAGGCCATGTAGGATTAGCTAACTTGCAAGAAACGAGATGAAAATAAAGAAAAGAGCAAAAAGAGAGAATACGAATGCATGCATACACGCATTTCTTTGCCAACTTTCTTCGGCGATAAAAGTTTTCAATTGAATACTGGAAATATGAAAGTAGGATTCCTTTAACAGTCAAGTCAAACTGGATTTATCTTCAAAATCATCTTAAAATTCGACTTTTGCAAAAATATAATCTACTATCATAGTTAGAGCTCAGTGATTTTAAAAGCAAACGCATAACACATAAAAGTCCCTGTGAGACGTCCACATCCTGCTGGTTTTGTAATATTCTTTGAAAACCTCTCGCATCTTCATCTTAGCAAGGAGCTTCATTTCCTCAGATTTACTGATATATGTAAGTAACAAAATTGCGTTTTTAGCAATGGAATGACATGTTCTGACAGCAATTTAATGGCTTTCGTTGCATGGGAATGCCATTACAGTTGTGATATTTCAATCAAAGAAACTTTCTGTTGAATCCTTAATTCCATAAGACAGGGAAATACGGTTTTGCATCGCATGGGGATAAATAAACAAAAAGAAGGTGAGTTATGGAGCTTCTACTTTAAGGATAACAAATGGATTTTGTGGCTGGAAAAGACACAGCTCGGATTAAGAATCGTGCTGTCCTATGCGATATGCAAATCCTTGTCTCAAATGGATTTTGAGATCTTAAAAACGCAGCGATACTACCCACCCCAAAATATCCCACCTTAAAGAAGCTACATGTAAATTGATACTATGGGAAAAGCGGATTTCTCGGTTACTCTTTTGTTGGGTGATACCCAAGTTTTCTTAAGCTAAATGAGTTAAGGAAAGTGGAGTCACTCCTGTCAACTGCTAGTATAATAATTTATTATACGTATTTTATTCTTAACAACTCTCTGTCTTTTAGTCAGTCAAGTTTTTAGTCTTATGGTCTTTCGTCTGCGTTCCGTGATGAATGAAGTGCATAATTAATTTTGACAAGGGCTGTAAATACCCTAATGTTACGAAAAACGAGGAATGCTTGCTGTAAACTGTAGCATGTGCAATGCCAATGTATTCCCTTATCGTTTCAAATGAAGACTATATATTATTATATGGTATTTATCTACTACTCAGTATTATATTAGTGCCATATTAACCATACTGCTTACTGGGAAAAGAGACAAAAGTTCTTGTTATTTCCCAGCAGTTGAATACCCATCCGGTGCCATTAACAAATTACTCCCCTATATCATTAGGTCATCATCATCATCATAATCATCACAAATTACCAGCATGAGGTATATACTCTAAGTAAGTGAATGCTAAAAGGTAAATTGTAAAAGTTAAAAAGAGTAGGAGGAATACATCATGAATGAATCGATTCAATGAAACTCAAACAAAACGAATGAAATAGGAAAAAAATCTGACTTACTTTACTTCCGAAAATGAGGCAAAGTAAAAGCGTCATGGTGAGTTGAACATGACAAAAGAAAATGATGTAGAGTAAGTCTGGGTTGGCCGGTGACTGAAGAAATAGCCTGTAAAATAAATGAGCTCATTAATACCACCATCATCACCACTATCATTATTATTATAACCATCACGGAGTATTACTTATAATAGGCTATGTGTGTATCGTATCCTTAACATGTTTTTTCTTTGTTTATAGCACTTTATACTTATTCCCTACTTCCTCTCATAATATTTTTCTTCTCTTCTTTTTTATAAATTAGGAATACTCTGTAGTCTTCATACTTCGACACAGAACATCTAGTCGAGAAGATCTTCATCAAAAAAGCCTTATTGCTTTTTTTTCTCAAAAGTTTTTCTTTTTGCTTAAGGAAGAGATCATATGCTATGAGAAGATTACATTTTAGCACATTTAAAATTGAACTTGAGAAAATTTCCATTACATTTTCTCCTTGCTTCACGTCTTGTAAAGAAAGTTTCAAGAAACTAATGTCATCCATGACACCACGAAACAACCTGCTGGTCTTTTTGATAATGATAAAATATTAAAAAAGATGCCTTGAAAAGATATTATAGGAGATATTGTGATGAAGCCTTATAGTTTTGGAATTCATTGTAGAAGAAAATGACATATTATCGTTCAACTCTTTTATGCTGGTTAATAATATACATTCTTCTATTTGAATTTGTGACATTGGATTTGACGTTGATAGAATTCTGTTTCAGTGCGTAATTGTACGTATTTACAAAGAAACGCACACGTTTTCAAAAGACGTCATTAGTAAACGCACTACTTTGTAAAGCTCTTTCTATTACATTTCCAATGA
>JAQGAA010003491.1:0-10802 GCA_034696425.1 Isotoma viridis
AGTATTTTTCTTTTGCCTATAATTAATTTCGGGTTCATAATATGGTACTAGCAATACATGAAATCTGAAACCTATTGGGACACTGAAGAGTATACCACTTATTATATGAAGCTATAGCTAATATATACTGTAATTATTTATGCTAATTTGTACCTTACTGTATCGAACAAGTTACATTAAGCACCAGAGTACGTACCGAGTACCATAATTAAAGTAAAACACAAACTATATTTTTTTCTCCAAATGCTTTTAAGCTTTTCTTCACCTAAAAAACATTACTGAAATTGTTAGACTTAATCTTTGCTCACTATAAAATTCACGACTGATGAAAAACTGATGATGGCTTGAGTGAACTTAACAACCTTTGCATGGTGTGGGCGGATTTTTTTCCAGGGCGATTAGGAACAAATTTCTTGGAGCACCCAAATGAATGGCTTGATGACAGACTAATGGGTGCTTTTGAACTTGAAAACCCTATCATCATCATCCATGAAAATTAGTACTTTTGCTTCATTCATTCTGTCTGAAGATTAGGCGTTTATAAATGTATATAGACGATGAAAGGATTTGACTCCCATTTCAAAATTGTTTTATACAGATTGCTTAAACATATTGCAGACGATTTCGAGCTTTTAGGTTAATGTCACCCCAGGGGACCATGTTTTTAATGCTTAAGAAACTTCTCTAATTGAAATGCTCTGTTGTAATAATGGCATTGTTAAAAGCTGTTTACTATTCTGATTGACTTAAGACCTTGGTCGGTCGAACTCTCGAACTGGCCTAATGTTAGGATACATTCATAACAGGATTGACAAAACACAAATTTAAGAAAAATTTTGAATTATAGTGAATCCAAAAAAAATTAATAAGAAAATTGCAAATAAATAAATACTCTATATGAATCAAAGCCTCAAAAATAAATTTAAGCAAATTAAGATCATTGCCAAGGAATAACCGAACAAATCTTTAAAAAGTTGAACAAAAGTACCTAGTCCATGCCTTCATCGCGTTCCTGTTGTTAAATCGAATTATTTTTATTACTATTTTTACATCTGCAAAATGCCTTTGCCACTTTAAACATTTTTAACTCTTGTATCCATCTCCTCAAAAGAATCTCAGAAGCTTGGGTACTTACAAGTACAAGGAAGTACCTTGCATCTTATCAAATATTAATTACCACTGCAATATAGTACATATATGCATTTTTCCTTTAATGTGTAGATTTTATTTTATTGTATTATGTAATTTAATAATTTGCGTGGTTGAATTTGGAATGGGACTTAAGTAATTGTAAAAGTTTGCTTTTGTTTTTCATAAATTTTATGATTATTTATTTATTTATTTATGGTACGTGTAGTTTGTATTTGCAATGCAACGGAACTTAAATAAAATACAAAACAATAATACAATAATAAAACAATTTAAAAATAAAATAAAATAAATATTTAATAATAAAATCAACAGAATTTTAAAAATCAAAATCGCAAACTATAAAACGTAAACGTAAGAACGGAAAGAAAGCTCTATGGAGTTACCGACACGTTATTAAGGAAATAAATTAAAATCGCAATCTGTCGTTCCTTAGTGTAAGGCCGTAAGGGCTTAAGGGTCTTACGGAGTAACGTTCCGTAGCAACACAAAACTCTCTAATAACACAATAACAATACAATGGTAGTATAACAATAATAAAATTACTGAATTTGTCAAGGCGAAAATTGTACAAATCAACATGCCGAAGAAACGATACTATATAACTGCTTGCATAATTTTTCTTACTTAAAAGCAATAATAGAAGGCCTAAAATCTTGAATGAAAGTTAATTCATGGACTTTAGGTGTACAAAGCTGGCGAATTATGAAGGTAACAATAATAAATGCTAACAAATGAACTAAACATTATGACTTTTACATTATTTTGACAGACAATAATGCTCAACCAATTTATGCATTGCTCTCAAAACGAGATCCTGAATTTGCAAACGGCTCAAAATTAATTTAATTAAACACCACCCACAACCCATTTTGGGCCAGTATTACTGTAAATAAATTAGTCTCAAAAATATCAAACTCGCTACCTATTATTATGAGACAGAGTTTAAGGAGTTTAACCACTTTAAGAGGCTCTTAAAGTGGTTTGGTCGGGAGTTATCTCTTTTGTAAATCCATTGAAGCAATAAATCTACACCCACAAAATGTAATACAAATACAATATTTATTTAAATTTTAAATTAAGCTGAATTTGTAAGGCAAATAAAAATTCCTATTTCCGTTACCATTATAGTCCCTGATTAGATCCTGATGAAAAGAATGAAAACCGATACCCCCTAGGCAATCTGTTATGAAGTTATATAATATCTTCCAATTATTAGCAATTATTTAGAAGAACACAGAACTTTGGCAAACACAATACAATTTAAACTTTTATTAGACTTTGCTTTCTGTTTTAATTCAGCTTTCGGTTTAATGTCGAGGAAATTTGGCAAGTAAATTTTGCTTCGACTTTAATTAAATGTTAGTCAAACCATCCAAATTCTCAATATTTATTGAATTGTTTTTTAAATTGTAGACGATAAATTGTATTGGGATATTTTACGCATTAGGACTATTAAAGTCCTAATCACTTTAAATTTTACTTTCATCTAAAGGTAAGGATAACTAGGGAATTTTCAATAAATAGTCATATATTATTAAATATTCATTGAACTGTATAATGAAACATTACGACTCATATTGCATTAAATTTACGCTGTCGTTCTATTTGGTTGACATTCTTGACAAAAGACACCGAATCTCTAAAAATCATCATGCACATGCAAATATTAAATGAAATCATTTTCAAAGTTTTAGATTGACCCTGTGCCCTGTAATAAGGTGCTGATGCTCGGGTTTTTTCGGTTTTCCCACAAGATTAACATTGGATATCAGTTTGTTTACTCAGTTGTCTAGCGGTCACTTTCATAGGTTTGCCACAACTTTCCATGGTTTTAATAAATTCCCTGATAGAAGAAGCTGACTGAGGTTTAGACTATTTAAAATAATATAAAATATCCAAATTTATTTGAATATGTTATTTAGTTTTTTTGTATAGAATTTCTGAATATATGAACAAAATAAACTGATAGTCAAGCAAATTTAATGAGTTTGGTACTCAAACTCAATACCGTTTATAGTTTTATTATATTTTTGAATTTGGTATTACATAGTTGCCAATACACATTTTAAAACAGTGAAGTTAGGCATTACATAACTACCAAGTAAAAATACAAAACATTAAATAATTAACGATGAGCGAAAGCTAATAATATTAAAACTAAAGTTTATTACAGATGCAATAATGGTGCAAAGACTAAAAACCATCACAAATGCTAGTCTAGTGCCCTTAAGGTCTACAAATCTCAAGTTCACATGACTTTAGGACTTAGGAGTATATTATCATAATCGGTTTAAATTACTTATATATAAATTTTTGAGTTCAGTTTTAGGTACATTTTCAAACAGGGCTGCGCGATTTTGACAATCCCCTTTCTTCACCCAGTGACCATAAACGCGAAAGGCACAATTGTCAATTACCTAAATAAAATTCCAGGATTTAATTTAAGATATTTCTTCCATAAATTATTGCAACACAATTTTAAATACAATTTACAAGTATTTTGTCTTACTTTTCTAAAAGACTTAATTCTGTATGGATCTATTCCGGCAGTGTTTATAGACAATGGTTCTGGCGTATTTTTTAACCTCTGTATCCGTACCAAGCAGCGAACACAAAGAATGGCAAAACGGAACAACTTCTTGGCATCAAACTTTTTAGCGTCACAATGCTAAGCAAAATCGCAATATAAAACAGATGATTAAAACACAAACATAGTTTTTTTTAGAACTTTTTTTATTATTTTCTTGAACTTACAACTGCTTGGAAAAATTCATGTCTCACGGTTTCGTCAATTGAAAGTCTTTTGGATGGGTCTACAACCAGTAGTTTTTTAATTAAATCTTTAGGAGCATCTGAAAAATTCAATGTAATTAAGTTACTCAAATTAAATTTAAGTTATTTTGCTTTGCAAAAACTTCCCTATTAATTACAAATTAGATATATTTTAGTGAGGTTACCTGTGATGCAATCCCACTCCGGTGTACTGAAAGAGTACTTTCCTTCCATGATGTTCCGCAGCATAATCATTTGTTTTCTATTCCAAAATGGAGGGCACCCAACGAGTCTAAACATTCGAAAATAATTCTATTTAATAGTCTCGATTTCGTTTTTTTTCCTGGAACTATATTATAAAGAACTGTGAGTCTTGGTGAGGTTAAACTTTCCCACTTGGTAAATTAAAAGATCGTTTATAAAATGCAGGACAAAGGCACAAATACTGTCCCCTGAGGTTGCTGTCGTGAACAAAGTCGGCTATTAAACCCTCGTGTAAAGTGTCACATAGAAACAAGTATGTTAAAATACAAAATTTTGCCTGCCAACTTTGTTTCCGAAATAATTAAGACCTCGGAGATTTACGGAATTAAGACTTGGTAAGGTTCAGAATCAATAAGTCTTTTAAATTTCATTTTCATTCTACTGTATGCAAATATTTTAATTTAAAATCCACCAAGACTCAATAAGCCTTGTCTAATAAAACGAAAACTTACAATGTGTACATAATGACTCCACAAGCCCACCTAAAATAAAAATAAATGTTTAATACTGCTACAATATCATATACATACTTCGGTAAATCTCAAATTAAGCAACATTCAGCTAAGATTAATAACGAATACTTAAAAACTTGTGCTTTACATAACAAAAAATAGCAATTCTACTAACAGATCTACGGCTTGATCATATCCATGAGCATCTTCGTACATTGCAGCCTTCAGAAGTTCAGGTGCTAAGTATGCTGGAGTTCCACAAACCTCTACGAGCGTCAACAAAATTAAAATGGACGAATTTTTCATAATCCATTAGACAAGACGGACAGGACACGTAGTGAATAACATGCAAACAAAACCAATCAAAACCTACTGTCAGCATCACACCGAATTAATACAAAAAATTACACCTACATGTCAATTTTTTGTCCATATCCATCGTCACTTTCAAACATGTTGCAGCGCAGCATTTCCGGAGCTAAGTAACC
Source organism: Isotoma viridis (assembly GCA_034696425.1). Lineage (NCBI taxonomy): Eukaryota > Metazoa > Arthropoda > Collembola > Entomobryomorpha > Isotomidae > Isotoma > Isotoma viridis. The sequence goes on from JAQGAA010003491.1 coordinate 5,129, forward strand.
CGGAGTACCACATAAATCTAATATATTCGACCAAAAAAGAACTTTCAGAAAATGAAAAAACTTCGCTTTGAACACAATATATTTCCTATACATACAGAAAAGTAGTTCTATCTTCTATCTCGAGTATCTAGTACAATACTACTGGTAAATGTTTGAAACAGTTTGCGATAGAATGTTCAATGACTAGGTATGTATACTATGTTTTACCGAATAACTTATCCCCAGGATTTAGAACTTTTGCAAACCCGAAGTCTGTTAGCTTGACGTTGAAATTATCATCCAGCAGAATGTTTTCTGGCTTCAAGTCTCGATGAACTATATTCTTGCCGTGAACAAACTGCAGTGCCTCGAATAACTGCTTCATAATGTATCTAATTACAAAGACGTATGTAGAAAAAATGTCTATAATGTCATAATATAGTTTCTTACAGTTAATTAGTTAATACCTCGTTTTCTTTTCGGAAAGTGTCACTACATTTGTAAGATAATCAAAGAGTTCCCCATTGCGACATAATTCGAAAACTAGAAATATGAAGGTATGAGATTCAAAAACATCGTGGAGTTCAACTGAAAGCAAAAAGCATTGGTGAGAAAACATTCAATTTTAATACCTTTAGGAATTCAAACACATTAATTTCAATCAATTACTTATATGAGGATGACCAGCAACCATTCGCAAAATGTGAACTTCGCTTAATGTGGACTCTCGTACTGTCTGTGCGTTTGTATCTTCATTACTCAGATCAATTATCTTTGCAGCGTATTCTCGTCCCGTCTCCTTCTCTATACATCTCCTTACCGTTGAACTCACACCCCTGCAAATAAAGTTTGATATCATTTTTATAATAAAAAATATACATCTATAAAAATTGTTCACAAATAATATCGACACTATGAAACTTTGTCTTCGAACAAAATCAACATTTCGTTTATCTACTCACTTTCCAAGTATCTCTTTAGGCTCGTATTTTGCGTAAAATTCCTTAGCTGCATCTTGATCCGGAAGAACGTCGTCATTCTCGTCTCTTGCCATTGCAGCGTGCTGAGAAATCGTGATTCTTGGCAGATTCAGCTTTAGTCAGTCTACAAAATTTCAACAGAGAATCCATTATCACACAATTAATTTTCTTCAAGCAAATAAATAAATAATTTAATAAATACGATAATTCGAAATAGCAAATAAAAAATGAATTATAATGTACTTTTTAAATAGTTTTAAATAGCTTTGAGATACGCTCCAATCAAAAAAGTTCCAAAATAATTTACGATTATTGATTATAATTAAATTAAATAACAATCGCCAAATTAATCAAGAAACAACGTAAATAATTTACATTATAATAACCTAACTAATGACTTAATTGTGTATATAGACTGTATTACCTTATAATCTGTGAATTTGAAGAATATTTTGATCGAGTGATGAGGTTTTCACCAACTCAAACTGCACAACTGGACAGGTATAAGTATGCTTTAAATGAAAGCAAACAAAAGTAGGTAGAGGACGAGTTGCAGACGCTGACAGACGTACGGCACAGTGAGTGAATCCCGCAGCGTTTTCGGTGTTTCGGTGTTTAAGTTTTTTACAGTTTACTATAATTTACAAGTTAAAAATATACCAAAATCAAAAAAATTAATTGAATACGAAAAGTACTGGCATACTGCACTGCATACATCCAGCTGATCCAACATAATAAAAATTCTATCAAACTCCACAAACCAAAGAAAGAGACAAACAAAGAAATGTTATTATAAAAATAAAAGTAAAAAAACCCATTCCTATGCAATAGCAACTTGCATAGACATGAACTATTTACCTCTCGGACTCACCTGACACCTGACTAATAATAAACGACTAGACTACAGACAGTAGAAACAAAACAGACTAAACAACAAAATAGAACAATGACTATAGAACCTTATTTTTTACTAATAAACAATTCAATTACAAGGTTGAAAAAAGTGAATGTCTTTACTACTTTTAAGTAATGTTTAATATTTTCTGAATAAAAAATGTGACATGTAAAACAAGTAAAAATCGCTAAGCATTACATATACATTGAATGAGTACACAAACAAAGTATACAAAAATAGCAAAATGATGATAAAATAGAACTTAAAAATTCCAAAATTACCATAAATTAAAAGAATGATTGAATTCAAACTTTACAAAAATGGAGACTTGAAGATGAATAATAATAATTAAAAATACATGTAGAATAAGAGTGGAGAAAAAAGGATTTTGGCTAATACTGAAAATACTAGACATCAGAGAAGGACAAAATAATAACGTTAAAGACTCAAAAATTGTCTTTATTTTTTACCTAGTAGTTTTAGTAGTATGTCTTTTGTGAGTGAGTAGATGAGAGAGAGGACGATATACAAGAACTAAATTATTTATTTTTAAACATTTTTATATTTTTATTATTATTGTAGATGGTTTTTTAAAAGTAATGATGATGACTACATGTGAAAATGATTTAGTTCTCGTCACTCGTAGTGTAGTAACTCGTAAAAATAAATATCAGTTGGCAATACCACCACCACCACTTCTCTCTACTCTCTATAATATGTATGCTAAACCTGCAAAACAGCTCATCTTCATCCCATTGCTAAAAAGTCAAAAAGTCATTCATATTCCGATACAGAAATTGCAAGTAGGTACACTATTTAAGTTAATGACAAAAACATTTATTTTTCTTTAACAAAAATATAATACTATAGGGTTTTCTTGTTCTTTTGCTTCTGCTGTGCAGATTTCGTAGTGCCGAGACAGTCGAGAGGAAATGTGACGTGACGTCTCGATCTCTCTAGACTAGAGACAAAAATTGCGAAAAATTGCACAAACTCTTGTGTTAGAGAAAACCCATAGAGAAATTTGGGCCTCTCATCTTGTTCAGGGTGAGAAATGAGGAGATTGAAAGAGTCACGTGGAGGTAACACTCACAAAGTTTAACTCCATCAGCACACATTCACTCTCCTCGTGGGAAGAAATGTTATACACGCGAGAATTTAGCATTTATTAAAGCATGTTCATCCTTAAATTAAGGATAAGTGTTTTAGTTTAAACTTTTTTGGAAGAAAGTTTCGAAAATTTATAAATTAGGGGTTTTAGTAAAAAATAAAATAAATTAGAATGGGGAAGAAGACTAAAGTTGGGAAACAGCGGAAGGATAAGTTCTACCATTTGGCTAAAGAGACGGGTAAATTATTTTGTAGTTTGGGTTTATATTTTAAATGAATTGCAAATTATCATATTTGATATTTTGAATCAAGCGTTTTTAATTATTATTGGAATATTCTGCATGGTATTGGGAAATTGGGATTCAGTTGTCATTAGGCCACATGTGACACATGGTTCAGCTTCAGCTGCTGAGCAGTGTTTGTAGAGTTCATATACAATATACGTCCACGTGGTGTGTATTAAAAATAATGATTGTTGAATGTGAATTTCAGGCTACAGATCTCGAGCTGCCTTCAAGTTACTTCAGCTGAACAGAAAATTTGAGTTTTTACAAAAGTCTAAAATCATTGTAGACCTTTGTGCTGCACCAGGAGGATGGATGCAAGTAGCTGCTCAGAATACGCCTCTTATGAGTCTTGTCATTGGTAAGTCGTGTAGTTTCGTATGATGCGATTTTTGTGTATTAAAGATGTATTATTTGGTTGGTTGTTGGCTGTTGGATTGAATTACTAAAGTTAATCTTTTACAATTAATGTTTGATGACAAGATTACGTAATTGTCTTTTTTTGATTTTGTAGGAGTGGATCTCTTTCCGATTAAACCAATTGATAAATGCGTTAGCATAGTAGAAGATATTACCACTCCAAAATGTCTCCAACAAATAAAAAGGCAAATGCAAACTTGGAAGGCGGATGTTGTTTTGAACGATGGTGCTCCAAACGTGGGACAAAATTGGATTCAGGATGCTTATCAACAAAATTGTTTGACTTTGAGTGCTTTGAAACTTGCTACTGAGATCCTGAAAAAAGAGGGATACTTTGTGACGAAAGTTTTCCGTTCCAAGGATTACAACTCCTTGATTTGGGTTTTTCAGCAGCTATTCAGATATGTTTATTCTACCAAGCCCGCAGCAAGTAGGAACGAATCTGCTGAAATTTTCGTCGTATGCAAAGGATTTTTGAAACCAGATACTATTGATCCTAAGTTTTTGGATCCTAAATATGCATTTGAGGATGTTGACTTGCCACAGAATAAGAAGCAGTTACAGCAGCTTTTACAAGAAGTTGGGTGTGTACTTATCTACTTCAACTTAGATTTTAAATGTTTCGAAAGTATGTGAGAGTATAAATTATGATTCTGTATAATAATTATAGAAAAAAGAAGAAAGCTGATGGATACCCTTCTGGGGAAACTCTCTTATACAAGCCAATATTAGCGAGCGAATTCATCAAAAGTTCGGATCACATCGAATTGCTTGCCAACACATCTGAGGTATTATATAATAGGATTCAAGAGTAAACATTTTTTCATGGCAATTCTGTGCATAACAAATGTTTAAATTGTTTGCGGGTTTATGCTTAAACTTTTTGGTTAAACAAATTTCAGATAACAATTGATGAAGAATGGATTGAAAAAAGCCCTAAGACAACAGAAGACATCAAGGACTACTGTAAAGACGTTAAAGTGTTGGGAAAAAAGGAGATTAAAGCAATAGTTAGCTGGAGAAAGGACCTAAGGTTTGCAAGCTACAATATATTATTTATTTATTTAGTGATTTTGAAAACGTTGATAAACACAATACGCTTCTAAACCACCACATAGAAATTCAGAGCATCAACAAATTGTACTTGTTTACAATTATAACTATGATTATTTATTACTATAGAGAAAAATGGGATAAGTTCATGGAACTGAAGGAAAAGGGTAAAGAAGGTGTTATTGAGCCGGGTGAGGAAGTTGTTCAAGAGGTTCAGGATGATGAAAGCGATACAGAAACTAAATTAGAAGAAGCCTTAGAATCGATTCGTGATAATGAACGTAGAGACGAAAAGCGCAAAAGAAAGAAGCTTTTGAAGGAAGTAAAGAAAATACAAGAAAAAACCAGTTTGGATATGATCATTACTGGGGACGTTGGTCCAACTGACACAATGGAGGATTGTCTTTTTAATTTAAAATCTGTTAAAACTACAGCGGATCTAGACACAATCACTATCAATCCTGAAATGCCTTCCATAGAATCATCAGAAATGAATGATGATGAAGAACTTGAGTTCTATCAAGAAAAGAGGCGTAGAAAAACTATAAAATTCAATAAGGAAGAAGAAATATTAGACAGTAGTGGGAATTATTATAAAAAAGTAGATAGCGAAGGTGAAGATTCCGCCGTTTCATCAGAAAGTGAAGATGAGGTCGATCTTAACAAAGGGCTGGATATTGAGAGTGATGCGGACGAGGATGAGGATAGCCCTACAAAACTTGAAGATCTTGATATGGACATTGACGATCCTACTTCGGCTCCTCTTATTAAAGATTTAGATCCTACAGATAAAAATGTTAAACGATTTCGAAAGGCTGAAAAGTGGTTTGATAAGGTGAGGGTTTTAATAAGTACTTTTCTTTCTACTTTAACTATTTGGTCATGAAATCGTGTGTGCTTTTCAACTATTGCTAAAGCACTTGCTTAAGTTGCAAATGAGCCAAAGCCAACTC
>JAQGAA010003492.1:0-10801 GCA_034696425.1 Isotoma viridis
CATGTTCAAATCATATTAGGTAATGTTTGTCTTCTCACGATTCAGCAATAGGATTCACATTTGATAACTATGCAAACAAATTTTGGGAAGTAATTCAAGGAAAAAAATGTCTTTGCTTGGAAATAAATAATAATACACACAAAGTAGCAGTAAGATAGGCAAGATATAGAGTGTCATGCTCAATCAATTATTTTTTCGTCGTCACATATATATAATACTGTGATACAAGAGCTGAACCAAGTAGCTGCCAATCTTCTAAGGCTAAACTTGAGGTTAGACATTGTCAACCGGTAGAGGAAATAAATCTTCCGTGTTTGAATTGACTGACAAGGAAATTGTATCAGGATTTTGCTTCTAAATGAATTGTCATTCATTCGTTTAGGTTCAGGGGTACTTCAAGCACAAAGTACTGTTGTGACAGGTTGACTACGTAGGAATATGACGAGTTTAGTTTATTGGGCTTTTAAGAATGCATGTTCAAATCATATTAGGTAATGTTTGTCTTCTCACGATTCAGCAATAGGATTCACATTTGATAACTATGCAAACCGGAAAGCTGTTTTGTTACCTTTATGAGAATCTTATTGATATAGAAATCTGTCTTGAGAAAGCTCATTTAAAAAAAAGTTGCCTATCAAAAACCATATTTTGTATGGCTTAATTGAAGCACGTGTTTTAAAATGCACCTAGTTTTTTACAAAACAAATTCAGAAAAAAGCAACATCTAAGGAAAAATAAGGTTTTATACCCTTCTGGCGTTTGTTTAGAGTGATCTAAATACAAAGTAACTCAACCTCCTTTATTAATACAACTATAAATTAGGATAAGAGGAAAAAGTAAAAATTCATTTTGGCTTAAGTGCATTTGACTTACATCCATTGTAATCATCTGTACACATACTTAAGTACACATCCTCTTTTCCCATAGGTCACATATCACTAAAACTGGTCGAGGCTAAGTTGCCTCTTCCACGAGTTAAGTAAAATTTGAGCTAAAAGGCAAGAGGACGAGTAATAATAAGATGTTGCACTTAATAGAATGAGAAGACTGAGAAAGGAAATGAGAATCCTGGTAGTCATTCAACTAGAAGGGCTAATGAGACAGAGCAGCCAGTAGTAAGTAGTGCCACCAATGTCAAAGTAGGATCAGTAGTAGTAGGACTTCTAGTAACCTAAACTAGTCGAATCTTATAATCTTATAATGTTCTAATCTCAAGTATTAATAATGTTGCATTCGAAGCCTACCGTCTACTAAGTCGTGAAGTAAAACAACCGAGGTCGAAGTTCATACCTAAAACCTCTACAACTGGACTTAGCATCATCTGATCTCGACTCCCAAATAAGAGGGTTGGGTTCCTCTATAGTGTAATAATAACACAAGGTGGAAATCTTGTATGTATTTTGTGAAACAACTTCATCGTACTAAGAAAGAAAAACAGAAGAGGTTAAGATGTATTTTGTAAGAGAAAAAGGAAACACACACATGAAACAAGTTGATACGATGCGATACAAAATGCATCAGAAAATACCTAATATGCCACCACTACTACTAAACTCCTGCCTGCCTTTGCCTTTTTATTTTTTTCATACTCGGAAGGGCTGATCACTTTCTCCGTAGTTTTCCGACTAAAAAAGAGACTTGGTAAAAGCTGTGTAGTCATCTCAGTTTAGTCGACTTGTCGCCCAACAAGTACTGAAACTGATAGTGAATACAAGCACAGGACCATGTTTACGTCCTAGATTAAAGGCTTAGAATAATGGTAAAAGTATTTTATGTTATATTATTGCCCCTCAATTTTACGAGAAGGGCTCCTTCATCTCATCTAATGTAATATAATATAATGTAACGTATCATAAGATTATATTACTTTTACTATTACAAGTAACCCACCACCTAGTATCCAAGAATATGGGGCTTTTTTCCTTGTTCTTCAAAAAAGGCCTTTTGTTCCTTTCTACTTTTCAGAGGTAATGCTGCTCCCTTGTTTGAGTGATATTAAAGATTTTATGATAAAATCACATGAAGATGCCACCTACTCCTACAACCCAAGCTTTGCTCATCAGCCTTCCAATAATATAAAACTTTTACCAACAAATATTTCAAAAGTATTATTGATAACCAAAATCTGCTTTAATTACATTTTGAAATAAACTCAGACCAAAGTAACGACTAGGTTAGTCCATCTCATTAAAGGTGACCAGTCAGAACTAAAATGAAAGGGATACCTTGACAAGAGGACTTTTGTTCCTTGTGTATTCAATCACGGCTCAGTAGAGTGGAAAGCATATGAGTACCTAATTCAATAAACAGTAATTGACAAAGCTGGCCCTGGTTCATTCCTCTTGTAACAGTATTATATATACGTATCAGACTCAGAGATATACAATTGAAAGAGAGACAGAGAGAGAGGGTACACTCGACATAAATAATTAATCCTGACACGGTTCGTGAGACCTGATGTATTTTGACCAACATGAAATAGTACCCAAAGTCCTATATCGTCCTATGTGATTTTTCAAAAGCCATATTAGTTGGTGGCCATTGGAGTAGAAATGTACAGGAGTAGTAACGAGTAATTTTGTCAATTAAGGAATGATTGATTTAATTTAGCTCTTTGAAACCATATAATATCCCTACTATTATCCCTAACTCGACTCTCATATATATTCCAAGTTCTAGTAGTAGTAGTATTTTATGCATTGATGTTACCTTCAATAGTTTATAAATTAACAGCTTTGTGATACCAAGTAAACTTGACCTGTGTGCCTGTATTCAATTTTTTAATTAATCCTGACCCGACTTGATTTAATTATGTTATGAGAACTTGCTAAAGCAACAGAGTGATATCTCTAATGTATGTGTCTAAACAATAACCCAACTGTTTTTAATGCCGTCTGGCATTAATTACAAAGTTAGAATACTTTTAAGCACAAAGGGTGGGGAAAGAGGGGTTCTCATGTAATATTGATTTGCTAATTTTGACTCAATGCTTTTAGTACATTTACTACTACAAGTTGGCTGGTAAAATTACATCAATTTTCCTTTTTGGACTCCATATACAAAAGGTTATAAATATGTCCTTATGTGTGTCCTAATAACTTTAATATATCTTACTTTTACACAATTTAATTTTCTGATAGTAGTTCCCTAATACTGATTCAATTTTAGTTGTCACACGGACAGCAGTAGCAATAATTTTTTGAAAAGTCTTTCCATAACGTTTTAGCCATACATATCAAACCACACCTTTCTCTGCACCTCCCACTTGAATAGAAAATTCATTTTATTCTACTCGGTACCACTAGTGGTCCATCTACTTTTGTATACACACATAATATACCTTATCTAGACGTGGTTACATTTATATAAAATAATAATTAATTCAGGTATATATGAGATTTATAATTTGACATGAGTTTATGCAACGGGTCTAATAATTCGCATATTTTATGATATATTCTAATTAATTATTTAACATTAGACATACAGACATACACAACATACAGGATACAGCGAATCATCCATTTTGCAGGTGCAGGTTGCAGCATCAGCGATCCTCTCTGGCTTCAGATGTGTGCACTTGAGTAATTTGTGGTGAATTTACTAATCAATAGTATTTTTAGCTCAGTGATAATGCTGTGCTTATTATCTAACCATTATTTTATGGAGATCAACTTTATATCTTATTTCATATCGGGTTATATTATATATCTATCATTAAAATTATATAAATTTAGTAAGACAGCACACAGTAGTAGAGTTCTCAAAATTAGAAAATGTAGATATTAAATCAGCTCTTGAATTTCATTTGGGTGCCTTGATGGCTTGCGTATCTGGTCCTGGTCAGGTCATCCTTGGTTGAAACATCTAGATCCGGCCAGTTCAGTTGACACAAGGGTCGATGTTGGCTGTGATGTGATGTTATTTTTTTAAATATTGTATCAATCAGCTATCCTATGGACTATATGTATAGCATTTTCTTATAACAACAATTTTAGGAAGGATTCCTTTTTTTGCTGAAGCTTATAAATCTAGTATTCCAGTCACAGTCACCAAATTGCTATCAAAACTTGCAATCACATTATCATCAGTATCATCTGTAGATCATCAGTAACAATTGTAGGTTTTGGTAGTACAGGGAAGTATTGACTTATTTTTTTAGGATAAAAATTCACTTTGGTTTGGCTCCTCGAAGGAACTATAGACTTATTTTTCGGAATCCAAAAGATTGCTTCTTGACGCATTTACATATACATAGGTAGAGAGATAGAGAGATCAATTGGTATATAATTATTTGGGTTTTTTCTTCATTGTGCCATGGGACAGTGGACAGGTGACGATTTTTTTATTAATATATTTAACATATTGTGAGGCGATCTTGTGATAATGTCCTTGGAGGAAAAGGCATCTTTAAGTATGAATAATTAGCGCACTTCAATTGGTGACTTTTCGAGCACATTTTTCTCATTGGGTTTTTAACTTTTCTTAATGAAGTACGCAGACAACGGTTATACTATTATAAGAGTTTGAAATAATAACGAGTAAGGATTAACTTATTATTAACGAAGAAAATGTAGAAACTGCTGGTTTGAATTATAAATCGATGGGTAACTTGATGTTAACTTAATTGGCTAAATTATATAATATTAATTTATATTTAGTGACTAATTTCTTAAAAGTTTATTGGCAGTATGTGTGTTGTTTTAAGCTTTAGAAATTATTAATTGAGCGTTTTTAATCAAAGTAAAAATTAGAATATTCACTTAATTATTGTATGCATATAATTAATTATATTATGCACGATTTTCTTTTAAAAGGCTCGTTCTGAAGAGGAGGTTCTTTTGCAAAATTAAATTTCACTTGAAGACACAATTTTTATAATTATTATTACTTATAGTATTAATTAAGTTAATTAAAACGGTATAGACGGGTTGTTGGGAGATAAATTCTCTGATTAGGACTTTCATATTTGGTGAAAGTAAATGTTATATTTTAACTTTCACTGATTTTGACACAGTAAATTAAACAATTATGAGGAGTTATAACTTATAGAGGACATCTCAATTTAGAATCGTTATATAATCTTATTACAAAATCCAACATAGTTAAGCTTAGCGTTCGCAATTATACTCATAATATAAATAATTTGAATGGAAAAACAATTATGTTATCACATCACTTTAAAACGTGTTACATTAATAATAAAGCAGTTATTATATAATATAACTTTCATAAAATAATATCTGCATATAATCTTATGAGTAACCGTTGCCTGCGTAATCACGGCACAAAACAGTATCATCAATAATATAATCCATTCTCATAGTATTATTAGCAATCTTGATCATCATCCATATCCCTGAGTGAAAGTCGAGAATTGGGGTGTATTTTCTATCCAGCTCCAGCATTATCCTACTTGCTGCTAAGTACTTACGGCTTTTTCTCTTTCCAGGAATCTGTTTATCATCAAGACACCTCACTGCACCTCATTCCTCCTCCTACAGATGTAATTAAATATAACGAGGCAACATTGAGACTTTTGCCTTTGACATTTCCCTTCAAAGGTGAGAAAAGCTGGTATGTCTTCATAGCATATAATAAATTATAGGAGAGGAGAGTAGTAGTACAGAGAGTAGTAAGTAGTTAGTATTTAGTATATAGTAGTGTAGTTTAGTGGCAAAAAAATTTCTCAAGGTAATAATTTTTTTCGAGCAATAACAATAATGATAAGCGAGTACGTTTTTTTGTATGTACCTAACTTAATATTATGATGAGTGTCTATTCTAAAGGTAAGTTTGTTATTTATTATTATGTGCTTTCTTTATCAATATTGATAATATAATTTTGTTAAGTCGATGAGCGATGAGAATTTAGTATAAGTATATAAGTACCGGTAAGTAGTTGTGGTTGGTATCAATGGTAGTAGTAGTAGTAGTTGTGGTAGGAGTATAGGTGTTGATGAAGGTGTCAGGTTTACTTATACTTTTGTATATAAGTATTTTAATATAATATCTGTACAATTTATTACATCTGAGGGACAGGTGAGATGGTATTTATTGGTGGTGGTGGTAGTGGTAGTGATAAATTGTATCAGTTTAGTATATAGCTGTTTTAAATTAGTATCAAGTTGTTTATTTGTAGTAGTAGAGTAAGTAGTCGAAGTAGTGGTAGTAGTAGTAGTAGTAGTAGTTATGCAATGTTCTTTTGAAACATCGTCAGATCTGTTTAGGAAGGATAATAAAACATGCAATAATGTATTTTTGCCTATGAAATGTCAAGTATATATTATTATATATACAAATTATGCCAAGAGTTATTAAGATGAAGTGTGCTGAAATTTCAAATATTAGGTATTATGTCGTGTTATTATATAGTAGTAAGTAGAAATTGTAGTTAGTCTAGCTATTCTACCGTATTTAGTGTTAATATATATTGTTAATGTTAATATATAGTAATATATAGCACCATGTTCTTTTTTTTAAATCTAAAGAAGAAGAAGAATATTTTTTGAATCTCTATATAATATAAAGTAGTGCACGGTGCTTTATACAATTAGTATGTTATGTTATTTTTAAATGGTAAAATTGTATATCTGCTTTCATTGAAAAAATGTCATTTTTACTAGATATAAGTATTTTATATGTATAAGTAGTAGTAGTCCATTAAAAACCACACCATTCAATGAATTCTGCTGCTTTGAAGAAGAAAAAAAAAGTTTGAAAGAGTTTTGTAGAAAAAGCGATATATCACTGTATTTTATTTGCTTATGGGTTGAGTTCAATTGAAATCGAAGGGATTATTCATTTCACACAGAAGCTTTTTATATATTTTTATTATTATTATAGCCATGGAAGGCTTTTAGGAGCACCACCAGTCGAAATCACGTTGAAGTCGATGAGTAGGGTTTTTTTAGTAATATTTCAATAGGTATTTGCGATGCGATGAATTCCATCAAGGAGTTCGGGATTTCTTGATAGGAAGGAATATCTTTGTGTTAGTTTGAATCACTTTTTTACGGTCGATGGTCCACACCGACTTTCGATCACTTTATGTTTTTTTTTTGTCAAGATGAGGTTTCTTTCCAGCCAGTGTTGACTTTTGGGTATAAAAAGTCTGTGTGATGGAACTGCATTAAGGATAGATAGATATCATCATCATCATCATCTTAGAGTATGATTAGCCCGGTTTGATTTCTCCATCTAATCCAAAGTTTAGCTCATGCTTGTAAACAGAACATTTAAATGTAGATTCTATTAGACTATTTTATCAATTGAGGGTAATTTCTAAGAAATTATCATTTTTAAAAACCAATTTTTCAAAAGGCTGGTCATAATTGTCATCATTCTATATTTCCAGTTTTTGAACCCCCGGATGTTGCCCCCAGCCCAACTTTAATTACTTCGAATAGAAAACCCTACATAATTGCAAAATATGCGTATTTTTTGTTTTTTTGCTATTAACATAAGCATTATATATGCTATAAGCATTTGAAATACGCAATGATTAAATAAATTCAGATTTATATAATAATGTTTCTTTATATCTTTGGATTTTAGTCATATTCAATGAAATAACTATCTAAACTTTGATAAAAACTCAAGTATGTAAATAAAGCCCTTGAATATAACCCATGCCTAATTTTAGCCCCACCCGTTCAGAGATTACAAAATAAACTCTGTCCATGTGGTTCAAAAACGAGAAATATGGTTTTGTTAATAAGGATTTATGATATTGATTATGCTTACCTCTATATAATGGTCTGTAAATGATTAGCTCTACTGGAAATCAGCCTGAATAGGAAGCCATAATTTCCATCGTCTAGGCTAGAAAATAACTTTTTTGTTTCTTTACAGAAGTTAAGAAAATCAAGACAAAAAGTAATTCCGGGAATTAAAATTATTATAATCATCATCCAAAAGATTTTTTAAACAAAAGAAAAGTTTTTATAATGGGAAAAGGAGAAAAAAGTTTAATAAATTAATACAGCCTTTAGTATTGTTTTAGGCATGAGAGTCTTTTTGGTTGATTAAGGTAGATGTGGTATTGATAGTTGTAGAAGTTTGACAAGATGAACCAATTTCCCTTTTTATACGGATAATAAAAAAATTAAGGACAAAAAAAAGAATTTAATGAATTTTTTCGGGGCTAATTGAAGCGATAAGTAAAATATTTTTATTTTCTTCAAGTTGGCTTCTTTTTTTGAGAAATCGATAAAAGATTTTTTTTCTTCTTCCTTTTTCTTATTGTATAGAGCGTAGGCATAGATCCATCATTATGCAAGAGAGATAATAGAAAAGAAAGAGTTCCGGGTACTAGGGGCATTTTATTTTTCTCATCATCGCATCATCATCATACTTCGTTTTCTAAGTAGACAGGGCAAATATTGGTCGGTTTGGTTAAGTTGGAATGGGCAAATAAAAGTCCGATGAAACGTGTTTTCATCTCAAGATAAGATTTAAGTTGGTACAGTGGTAGCTCGAGGCTTTGGGTTTTCTCAGCTTTTGCATTAACTTCTTGAAGTCAGTTGCTGTCACCAGTCAGTAAGTTAGTATATAGTGGGCTTTTATCTGGAAATAAATCAAGGGTGAATTGGGTAGGAGATTGTGATGATGATGAAAACATTTACGACAGACAAAGATTGGCTGTTGATTTCCTGAAGTTGACCTCCATTCATGTTGGTATACACTTATACCTGGTGTATTGGGGCAGTGAAAGCTATTATAGGAATAAGGGTCTTAGAGGCAGAACGAAGAAAGAAGAGTTGAGTTTAGTCAGAGTGGAGTTGGATAATACGAGGGCTAGTAGGACGACAGTGACAAGAGATAAATGTCAAATCGACCATTCCTTAAGAGTTTGGAGGAACAGTGGTGGCAAGTGGGAAGTGGCAGCTAGGACTTGGGCCAGGCTGATCTCTAGTACTACTGGTGCTATTTCTTATATGGTATGATGATAGGAATGAGTTAGTTCTTCTCAAGCTGTAGAGCCCCTTGGCTTTTCAGTATGTTGGATGGATGTTGTACAGAGTATTCCCACAGGTACCCTTGTCTTGGATTGCTTTCATAAGAGAGAATGCTTGACATAGACGTTTCTCATCAAACCCCAAATGACATCAGTCCCTATAATATTTACTGTGTTAGGTTAGAATGTATTCCTTCTTTCTGCACTTCTTATACACTATATCCTCGTCAGGCTATGATACTTGGTCAAAAATCCAAGACGTTTCTCAATAATCTATAGGCACAAGGAGAGAAAAGATTTCGTCTTCTCTGCTTTTGAATTATAGATGTCTGTTTGCTTGAATTCTAAAGTCTACATCTATAACAAAGTCATACTCTGGAGAAAGAAAGGTGGGAGATAGATCTGATCTTGTGATGAAACCTTGTATAATATATAGAGGTGAGCATTAGGATTCAAGAAATAGTATGTAATGTTGCTTAGTATGGCACGGCATGGCAGCAAAAACCTCATTAGGCTTCAAACGACCAAAAGGATGATAGGTTGGGTTGGGCTGGGTCAGAAGATTCCATTTGGTATATATCGTGTAATCTTGGTTGCTTTCTTCCATAGGTTGTTACTGTAGGTATGAATGAACTAGTTGGTATGAATACCATCTCTCTTCTGGCATGGATTGGATTGAACCTCATCTTCTCATGTCATAAAACCATCTGGAGAGAGGGCAAAAAGCAATGGAACACTAGTTGGGTGCCAATGAGGTCCGTTCTAGATGAGAGAATAAGACCTTTCTCCGTAGTCCGGTAGTAGAATTGTAGTAGTAGCAGTAGCAGCTCGGCTTGGCTTCGATTTTGATTATATAAAATTTAGTGTGTAGCTAAAAGCTTGGCTATGAGAGTCGTGAAATTCTATACGGTAGTATATCTGTAGAAGAGGTAAAAATTTTCATCTTGACATCATATACTTCTGCCATCGTTGGAAAGGGTGGTGTAAGTTAGTACATATATAGACTATAGAATCCAGCAGATCCCAGATCATTTAGTCAGTTCGTAATCCATGACAAAATTGGCAGAGGGTCTGTAGACGAGTGGAAAATAAGGTTGTAGGCAATAATAGAAGGATTTATCCCCACGATGGGAAAGGAATTTATTGAAGCTTAAATCGAAATACTAGTTTGTCAGAGTGGTAGTGCCGGTAGTGGTAGTAGTGATGGAACGTAGTGTTAGGTAGTTGGACGGCTGAATGAATTGAATGAGTGATGAAAATCACAAAAGGATCGACTCCTAAGTCATTGACGAAGTTGACCGAAAAGACATAAAATTACTTCATAACTGTGTTCTCAAGACAAGGTTTTTAGTTTTATTTCCTGACTGAATCATTTTCAAGAATCCCGTAGTAAATTCCATAGGTTCTTTTGAGTTAATACGTTTTTGAATCTTGTTAGTTTTAGGACTGTAAGATATTCATTGTAAACACGCATTTGTTAGGTGAACACTTTCAGGTAGAGTTGTAATTGTGAAATTGAGTGGGCTCTTCTTTTTGTATGTTAAGTGAACGGGGTAGAGGATTTCATCATTTCATGGGATGAGAATTCTAGTAGCTAGGCTTGATTAAGTATGATTTGGTAGGTTGAAATTTGGATATGAAATAATAAGCTAGTTTACGGGGTTTCATCCTGTTTCATACTTTTTCCAAAAGAATGTTGAAAGACAAGTTATATTCGGTAAGTTACCGCAGTACTGTCAACTGTACTAATGGTCTAGTTCAGATTTGAACTGAAAGCTGAATATAGGTAAGTAAGCAAAGTCTCGGTTGAATTAACAAGCAATAGAGAAAAGAGGAATTGGTA
>JAQGAA010003493.1:0-10797 GCA_034696425.1 Isotoma viridis
CCGATTGACCCCATCTTAGAACTTGACCTGAGATACATTGTCTACAATACATGTACCAAGTTTGAAGCCAATTGATCTAAGCTGTCGAAAGTTATTGACCAACCAGACAGATTAACAGATTAACAGATTAACGTCATGAGCATTCACATAAAGTGTCGTTTTACAACACTTAATAAACTCTTCGTAAACAGTATAAAAAGTGCGAAAGCATGCTATATCATATACTATATATACTATGTATATGCTATATATGCTATATGTACTATATATGCTGTATATACTATATGCTGCATATGCTATACATGCTATATATACTACATATACTATATACGCTAGATATACTATATATACCATATGCTATATTTAGTGTATATAGAAGTGTTATATGTAAACATATAGAAGGGGTGGTCCGATTGACCCCATCTTAGAACTTGACCTGAGATAGGGTCCCTAGAGTATGTGTACCAAGTTTGAAGTCAATCGGTTAAAGCGTTCGAAAGTTATCGTGCTGACGGACAGACGGACGGACAGACAGACAGACGGACGGACGGCTCGAACGTTCACATAAAGTGCTTTCGCTTCGCTTTCGCACTTAATAATGGTTGTTTGAATTAGAGCTTGAAACATTTAGCACAATGTTGAATCTCGTGTAAAACACTCACACAATGCAATTTCAATAAAATTGAAATCATTGCATAAATTGCATCACTGAAAATGATAATAGTAATGGTAATGGCCAAAATAATGTGGGTTTACTTTTGGCACCCGGGACATATACAACTTTGCTAATTAAGTTTTGCTTTGTGTAACCTTTATATCCTTTCTATCGACTGTAGTCATTCATGCGTTAAGTGACAACGTGTTTTCTTTACGAAATTCAAACAAGCAAATGATACAGGTTGGATTAATCATTAATATATTTACTTCATTTGCAATTTTAGTTTTCAATTCAATTCATATTCAACGATAACAAATGCAGGGTTTTTTTGGAAAATACCCGGGGTTTAATCTGTAATCCGCTTCCTAAATTTATGAGCAGCCCACATTCCGATCAATTTTCCCCTTAAGTTATTTGCACAATAGTAATAAACAAAACCCAAATGGTAGATAAGAAGTCAGTAGTCGGTGTGGGTTTTTGCGAATGTTTATTTAGACATGTTTTCTCTGTATCAACTCTGCCAAAACGCTAACATTAGCCATAATAATTAAAAATGAGTTATGATTTCTAGTGTAAAGAGATATTCACAAATAGCTCGGTAATTGGTCTCACTTGATTTTTAAAATAATAGAATATCCCATTGCCCATTCATCATTCTATCAACTGAGTAATAATAACACTACTAATTACTCCGTATCATTCCGTTATGAAGGAAATAATTTGCCTCTAAAACAATATTAATAGTACAATTTAAGCAAGAGACCTTGGTGAAAATAGCTTGGACTTGAAGTAAGTAAAAACATCACTACTGCTGGAAGCATAATTAATTACATATCTGGTTTATTTATGCGAAATTAAATTAGGAGCAATTGTACTAAATAACGACTCGAGGATGAAATATTATTTACTCATTTCTGAGCTCGAAGCAAATTATAACTTCGTTTCAATAGAGATGCTAATTTAAGGGTTGTCCATAAATTTTTGCCATAAAATGCATTTTTATATTTCAAGATTAATGTTAAATTTACAATCCTTCCCCAGAATAGCCCTCTCTCTTTATATTTCTAAAGGTGGCTGTTGACTGTATTCTTTTTTAAACTTGTGCGAACATTTTTTATTTGAAATGATAGTGCTGCGTGTTTACGAACACCTAAATGCATTTTTTCATTCCAATTCATAACATGCAAATAGACTCATAGAAACAAAACAAATATGCCTTAGTTATAGAATCCTTTTTTACAACCCTCTATTTACATGTAATTTACAAAATGACAATTCTGACTTGGTACAATCAGCATAAAATTCCCATGTAACAAAAACGTTATTGCTACAGTCAAACTACTAATACTAATGAGAGGTT
Source organism: Isotoma viridis (assembly GCA_034696425.1). Lineage (NCBI taxonomy): Eukaryota > Metazoa > Arthropoda > Collembola > Entomobryomorpha > Isotomidae > Isotoma > Isotoma viridis. The sequence continues at coordinate 2,019 of JAQGAA010003493.1, forward strand.
GTGCAAGAAAGAAGCCAATCTAATCTAGCGGAAGTGCACATTGTCATATAGAGTGCATATGCATAAATATCGTAATTTGATCACTTTTATTACTTTAACTAAAAGCAATTTCCATCTAGGTTGGGTGGGTGTGGTCCTTTGTATCTGTAATAAAAGTGCAATACAATATATATAAAAGAATGCATTAGTTGAATGGTATTAAATGGGACGGAAGTGGGCCGATGGCCAGAGAGCAAAGTTGAGCTAATAATGGAAGTTAACGGGGTCGAAGTAATAAACTTGGTTTTTAGTAAGTTTCTGTTCATGGCTTTGTGTGTGTATTATTATTAGTACATTTACTTACAAATAATCCTTTCTTTTAGTGCAACAATCGAAATAAAGTTCCTTTCTCTTTTGAAATCAGGAATTGTTCATTGAGAACGTGCTACCAAATTTAAAGCAATTGTTAAAATATATATCTCTTGACAATCACTACGATAAGATTTTCGAAATTAAATTGAAGCTTAATTGAACCCTCAGATGTGTCCTGGCTGGAGCTTATCCGACTCAGGTATAGGTTGAGTTTTCATGGCATTATCATTCCTATTTGGCAAATGAAACAAAACTGGTACGAAATTAATGAAAAAACCCGAAGGAGAAAGTTGAAAGTATTAAATGATTGTTATTTCTCAGGATAATCATTAACATGAAAAGAGAGCAAGTATATAACGTTACATGGCCAATTGTGCATAAAAAAGTAATAAACTTTCTCGGTCTTATGGAATGTTTAGAAAAAAACCAGTATGGATACAGCGTTAGTGTCTCATTTCTATTTAATATTGCCTGGTGCTGGTGGTGGTAAGAGCTTAGCTAACAAAGACTCCAGTTTCGGAAAGATATTTAGTTTTCCATAGAAAGTGCTCTTTTATAGCAAAAGTTTCTGTTTTTAGATCTTTTATTTGTGTTTCTGTGATGGCATGCGTGTCTGCGTGTGTGTTTGTTTCCGGAGTCTGTACATTGTACATGTAGTATTTAGTATTTAGTCTGTATGGGATTTTTTACCGTGAGAAAACGCAGGGGCATTAGGCGACCATCTGTAAATAAAAGGTTGCAATGTCAGAGATAACTAAAAGTAAGTAAAGTTCTATATGGTATGGAAATACGAGTAGATGTTCATAATTTCTGTTAATAATTCATATCAATTGAGATATTTGCAAAAATTTAAAAGCTAAAAAAGCCGTTCCTCAAATATTACAAAAAACTAAAAAAAAGTATGCACAACAAACCACTTATTCAGTTGAGGTCAATGAAACAAATACTTTGGACATGGACTTGGTGAAATTAAACATCCAATCCACGCAGCAATTCCTGTTGGTGGGTAGTCGAATGTAATTATTTGCTGACATTACAGTATTCTTTGGGTGCAACTACCCCAATCAATAATTCTTATCAAGTCCAGTATAATAGTGAATAGCCCCAGAGAAATAGCTGAAAATAATATTTCGTTGTTTATGAAGTATTACAAACTGTGATAGAAACTTGTAGAAAGTAATCCAATGTTGGCGTGCTGCTGATAGGAAAAGAGTATTGGACGGGATTGGGTCTAGATAGAACAACAAAAACGACTATGATAAAGTGTATGGTAGATAGGCTCCTCAGTATGTGGTTTGGCCATTTCAACTTCAATGCATTTCTTTACTTTTGCTTACACTTTACTGAGACCAACACCACCACGAGAGTGTATTAATAATACCAAAAGTACTTTCACTCTAGACTCCGTGACGACTTCTCTCTCATTCTCATTCTTTCCCTCAAACCCGGAACACCGTTTTTAACTCGTTTCTCCAAAATTTATACTCGAATTTAAAGTAATTCACATAAAAATATCATTTTTTTACGATTTACACGTTCCAAAAGTTGTATTTTAGGTCTACCCATATAACGACTAATTACAAACTGCATTTGCAAGGACATTACGGGTTTCCCCACTAATTACGTGTCTTTGTCGTTACAGCAGTTTTAACTATTTTGGACTATCTGTGTGTAAGCTCTAAGCGAAGCTAGCTATCGTCCATTGTAGCATTTTTTATAACAAAACGCTTCAAAAGTCAATGTCATGCATCTAGCGCGTTAAAATCAGCCAAAAGATAAGACATATAGTTAACAGACAACTTCTTCTCACGTGTTCAGTGTCCAAATTGGAACAAAGCGAAGATACAAGAATTGGTGGTGAGTAGTGGCACTTGAGGACTCAAAAGGACATCCCTACTCTAAGCTGTTTCTTACGTGCTCGACAGACAGACAAGTAGACTACATTGGGTCGATACCTTTCATCTCATACAAATAAGAAGGTATGTACTTTACAACGTTAGATTTCGATAGGATGGTACTAGTGGTGGTGGTGGCAGTTTTCCGTTCTGATTTTAAGAAACACAAAGTCATTGCCCCTATTCAGTCTATTCTAAAAGGCTTATTTTGATATCTGCATGAAATTTTCTATGTCCAATAATATAATAAGAAAATGTAGTTGAAATGGAATTGAAATGGAATCGGTATATTATATAGCTAGAGAGAAAATAAGGAAAATGCACATAATACAGAAGCGGTGTGGATTTTGAGGATGTACTACGTATTGTCGTATATAGTTTGATTTATTCATGGGATAAGTCATCCCATCCATCCAAGGCTCTTGGGAGCTTTTTCTCAAGGTGATACTGATCATAAATTAAGTCTTTAGTTTATAACATAATTCTCCACGTTGAACTAGTCTGGAAAGAGATTTTTTGCATCCTAAAGGACTGACTGATAGCCTTTCATCCTGAAGGACTGTAGGTACTTTTTCTGGACACAATTGTGAATTGGTTTGAATTAATTGATCAAGCTTTTTTTATTTAAAAAAATTAATTAATGAATATGTTTTTTTAAAGTACCTACATTTTTTTAAATAAGCTAAAAGTAAAGGAGATCCCTTGCACAAGATTTCTAAAAAGTCCTTTTGAATGATATTTCACACGTGAGAGAATCTTCCCATTCTACTTTTTATTTGTATCTTCTTGTTAACCGATTTCCTTTCGTAAGTAATACCCGGGTTGCATTCTGTCAGTCCATGCTTGAAATCTTGAATCGGATTTCTCTAAAACTGAAAGGACAATGAAAACTTTCCCTTTCTTTGATTTGCATCTAAATTAAAAAAATTTCTTTTCTTTTGGTATTTGACAGTAACTAATTGTATTGTATGTAGTGTCCCCAGTGTGGGTCATAGAGTATGTTTTTTTGTTTTTAAACTAAGTTGAAAAGAAATTTGCTCTTTTGCCAAATGCGCTGGTAGTGAGGCCTTACCAAGTGGCTTTAACACAGATGAGCTTGATAGCAATTAATGTTTTTGTGAGGTAATGTTTTTACTCAATGACCGAATATTTTCAATTCAAATCTCAGCAATTAAGTCACTAAAGTTTATGAACAACCCAAGTTATAATTTATCATTTACGTAAACCATTAGGATGAGACCAGTGAGGTGACGTAAGAGAGTAAGACAGGTGGGAAAAGAGCAATCATCCGTGACTGATGGAAAGACATAATGCAGAAAGAGAGATTTGAAAGATTCCATCTTTGATATCAACGAAATTACTTTTGTCTCAAATTGTTCCAAGGAATGATAGGCTATAGTGAGAGCCACAAGCTTAAAGATCAAGTTGAAGAGATTCAGAGAATATTTCACTTCAGTTTAGATAGACAAGTGACAATGAATTACGTATTAAACTTGACTTTTAATTGCATAAAGATTAGATCTGCGTGGGAATCGGGTACTTGGAGAATTACTCTGGCATAAGGCTGTGGCCTACTTTGCAAGGCACTTTTGTTCCTGCCCTGTCTGGTTTTAACATGGACGGTATCCCTAGGCTCCCTCCCATTTTAAAGAATGAGACTGGACTCATACAGTATAGATCGGAGAAAAAGCTATGGTAGGGTTTGCTAGCAGAACCCGGGTTTTATGTGAATTCTACCGTTCTAAAAATTCCCCAATCAGACAAATAAAAAAATCTTTATTGAAGCACATGATACAATAATTTGCAAACTTTGTGCAGAATTTAGAGCAAAAAATGTCCCCCACAAATCATTCACACTTGTTTGCTTGCATGCTACACACACAACGGAACTCACTGTAGCAGAACGATATAAAAGTTATTATTTGTTTTATCTTTGTTCTCCCATAGATCAATATGGATTTCATGCCACCACTGGACGATGAAGATATTCAAAGAAAAATAGAATCTCTTACAGGAAAAGAAGTGAAAGTAATAGAATGTGAGAAGAAATGTTCAGGAGAAAGAGAAGAAAAACTCTTGATAAATGGATTCCCAGTAGCCCTTGAGGGTGATGAGGGTTTAAGAATAAAACAAGCCCTTATGGCAGGACTAGTCCCTCCATCAGAACTTCTCAATAATATTTTAATTCGAGCAGGAATTTTCAAAAATCCTGTTGAATTAGAAACAATGACGAGTGTAAAGTCTACCACGAGAACAAAGGAACTTGTTACTATTCGCGATCACAATGGAATTTTGATTGATGAGAGAGCAAAAGAAGTTGAAGAAGATGACGAGATACATTCGACTAGCAAGGAAGTATGGAAAACGGACATCTTGGAAGAAAAAGAGGATGATCAGTCACAAGACTAATTTAGAATCTTTACACTAATGATAAGTTTAAGGGGATTTTAATGGCTTTGAAATAATTTAAGCTTAATTTATGGTTGTATAATTGAGGTATTGTTGTTAAACGTGTGAATTCCTACTGGCAAAAAAACCAGTTTTATTACTTGTCATAATTATTTAGGTTTTGAAAATTACACTGGCATAAGGAAAAGAAAATAGGGGGTCGCGTCAGCAGTATTCAAAATTTTAAATATCAAAAGATTTATTTTCGAAATTCAAAAATTCTCTTCATTTTTCCTTTCTTTTTGAAGAATTAATTTAAAAAATATTTGTAAACTTCAATTTAAAAAAATTTGCTTAAGGCCAGTGCTTAAGAGTTTTTTTGATAAGTTTTTATTTTTTTTATAAAAACCTAAAAACACTCATTGTTGTTGAATTTAAAAACCTAAAAACACTCATTGTTGTTGAATTTAAAAACCTAAAAACACTCATTGTTGTTGAATTTAAAAACCTGAAAACACTCATTGTTGTTGAATTTAAAAACCTAAAAACACTCATTGTTGTTGAATTTATAGCTTTTTGATTGATATTTTGCCATAAGTAAAGTTGACCCAATATTGTGATCCCAATCGGATGAGGAAAGTTACGCTGTTACGCATTACGCACGAAAACATAATACCGTAATATACGAATATTACAACATTTCATTAACGTTTTTAATGTACCCTTGGGTAAGATAAGGATGATAAGCAGTTAAGTGTGCTATGTGTACAATCGCATTTATTTTATGTCTCGTCCTTTCTTACACACAAAAACATTCCACGAAATACACACACAAATACATCTCCAGTATATTAAGATATTTTAAGAGCATGTACAACTCTATTTTATTTCTAATCCGTAGAAGCCATTCATTTCATCCATTAATAACAAAAAAGAACAACTAAATCGTTCATAAATTGTGCTTTATAAGTTAACTCATCACCTTGTGTCGTTGGGGTAAAAATGTTGACGACTTTTGTGTAAATAATTTGTGAATGCCTCTGTATAATATTACATTTAAGTATTAATGTGAAGCGTCTGTTTTCTGTTTTGTAAATTGACTTCTTTTGGTAATACTAATAATACTATGATGATACTCAAAGGAGAACTTGAAAACTCTCTTGTGTCCAATACAAATACAATTTTTTAGTTAAGACGAAGAGAGACTCTTCAAGGGCTATTAAAAGATTCATTTTATAGCTTTTTCTGATCAACAGACTTGCATTGTTGCATTTAAGTCATGTCGTCCACCAAAAACACCAGGCTTATTTTTACGTTTCCGATTTCCATAACTTTCTTCTACTTGTTCAGAAGGATTTCCAGGGTTGATCATAAAGTTTAAGCTTTTTATGGGCCTTTTAAAAATAAAAATAGAAGGTTTTCCATTTTAATTAAGTAAAAAAAGAGAAATTAATTGATTTGGTAAAATTTCTATTTGAAAATTCGCTAAGCTCTCATAAAAATCCAATTGACAATAAATTAGAAAGAAATTAAACCCGTTAAAATGCAAATACTCCTGTCCGAAATAAACCACACAAAAATATTTGCACAGAAAGTTAGCAGCATTTGAGACAAGTTTGCAATTTTAACCGCAAACAAGTTTATGACGTATGACCTGACTACCTGACTCAAATTCCTTACAAAAGTTTCCTATAGTAGGCGCAGCCAGAAGTGGAGCTGTTGAGGCGGAGCTTATCACTCTATGGCGCCATAAGAAGTGCATTGGGAAAATTGAGAAACTCTTTGCTTAAAAGACCCTACCTCCACTTCTGGCTGTGCCTACTATAGTGTCGACGTCGAGACAAGAGTTTTGCAATTGCAACTAATTTTATAACTTAATTTCCCCATCCATAAATATTTAACTTTGTGACAGTTAAAAATTTAAAGGAGATTAAACTTGATTACATTCTTTGGAATGAGGTCAAGATAAAGATTCTGACGAAGATGACGATGGTGATGACACTTATTTAAAATTTAAAGAACAACCCAGATATGCATTATGTATGTCTCTCGAATCTCTTGTGCTTATCCAAGTAAAGTTTGCTACTAGTATGGTATTGGTGGTGGATTTAGTTAAAGGAAATAAAGAAAGAAAAAGCAATAAAATGTTCGTGTGCTAACCAGACAAGGCAAGGCTGATGCTACTATACTACTGGTGTGGGTATTTCTTCGAGGGATTCTCTATGGAAATTTATGACAGCCTGAGAAGAAGTCTGTGTCCGTGGGAATCCAGGGCACACACAGCCCTTCTACCAAAGAAATAAACTTTCCTTTAGGCTTGTTTTTTTACCGATTGTTCATAAGGCTTGTGACAGGAAATCCCTTTACTATGTTAACGGTTTGGCACGAGATAGACTCAAAATTCTTACCTAAAGCGAAATTCCTCTTGACAAAAGCTCTTATGAACAATCCCTATCGTATCGTTTCTGGTTTAGTTATATTACAGCCTTGGGTAACGAGAGTTACGGGTATTTTAGAATAGCTTGGCTAATACCCAGGAGAAGTTAGAACACACTATACTATAGTAGTGGACTGGAGACACGGGAGTCGTAAAAAATTTAAGGAATTCTCTTACAACTATTCTATGCAAGAGTATTGTTTGCTTTATCTACGAGATTTCCTTTATATTAAATTTAAACTTTAGTTATTATCATGTAAAACAAGGACTATAATATTATCAAGCTATCATTCTGCTAGTACAACTGTTGTACAACTTAAAGTTTCCTCTAATACACACTACTTTTTTAAGGCTTATATTAATACTTATGTAATATTATTATTATGCCAATAGCCGTTCATAAATAAGCCACGTGAACTAACCATTTATATCCAGCAAATGACGTACAACTAAAGCAAACTTACACCTCGTGTTATATAAACACGGAGACAAACATCTTGGATAAAATTATGTAAATAATGCTAAACAAATTACAATATAAATATTTGTATTTTTATCTAAATATTTTAATAAGCTTGTTCATGGTACACATATTATATTGCTCATGGTGCTACGAAATAAACTTTTGCAGTTGGATTTGCTTGATTGTACATGAACTGGGGTTTCAATACTTTTTATGCTGTTTTTATTGTGTCATGTTATTATGGAGTAAAGTTTTTTTTTCGTTTTCAATATCATAAAAGTTTAAAATTGATGGAAATAGTTCCAAATTTGTTTACTTTGTTGTGAATGGAAGATATGGAAGAAGGATGTACAAGTACAGGAAATTAAAGTAAGACTTGAATGAAGTCTCTTGGAGTTGGGAAAATGCTCCCCTGAGAAGTTAACCAGCTAACTTCATAATACGTATTGGTGGAAATAGTTTGTATTTGATGCGAGAGAGATCAGAGTCTACCCGGGTGGAAGAAATTCGGGAATGTTGAAGCTCGTTCACTTTTTGGTTTTTATGGAAAGCTGTGTAATAGGTTTGTTTCTTTTCGGCACTTGTAATCTGCTTTCCAGGCGGGTGGTGAATCTGTAACATCAAAATTACAATTGAGCTAATTACGGTTCGTTTAATTACACAGGAGTTAATTTTTTAGAACACCATTGCTCAATTTTCGGTCAAATTTTATATTTTATTGACGAAGTTCCTGTTGGGTTAGCGTTTTTCGTGTTAAAGTTTTAAAGGATTCTTGACAATTAGGTTTTAGAAACTGTTGACTCCATGTGTAGAAGTCTTGATAGCTCAAACACAAAATACTGAAACAATACATAATGAAATAAAGAACTTGTTGAAGGCTTGAAATATTTTTACCACCATGTGTCCTAATTTTAGTTCAATGTTAAAAATCGATTCTTTTTGGCACTTTAGCTCAACGCCATTTTTTAAATCAAAGTTTTGAAATTTTTCGAAAACCTAAAAGAAAATATTTTTTCAAAAAAACCTTGCCTTCTTGGCTTAATGACTTTAATCCCATCCAGTCGATCTACTTGACTAATGAATAAACTAAAAACATTTTTGGGCAAAATATGCTTAGGTTCTTATTTATTATGGGTGAAACCCATTATAAGATTGCACATGTCCGTCTGTCTGTCCGTCTGTCTGTCTGTCTGTCCGTCTGTCCGCGCTCTAACTTTCGAACGGATCAACTTTTTTGAAATCTGA